>VMDR010022140.1:0-16392 GCA_007922815.1 Macrotus californicus
AGGACTTGTTACATTTTGGTCTTTTTCTTTTAATGCTGTTATGTCTTGTACAAGAGGTTTGTTAGAATAGAGTAATAATAAAAATTAATTCTATTAAAGTGTCTTTAAAAAGTTTACTTTTTTTGTTTCTTTTGGACAGGTGACTCATTTTTCTATTGTTCTGACCACCAAAGATTTTAACCCAGAGAAATATGCCGCCTTCACTAGGATATTGTGTAGGTCTGTATGAAAACTGTATTCAATGCTAATACACAAAAATGAAGATCTTAGTAGTTACATAGCAGATTTCTATACCGAGGAAGCAGATTTCAGCCCTTTGTCTCGCCAACTCAATCTTTACTGGCCCTTCAAAGACTATTTTATAAAGAGGAACTTCCTCTTCTGCTTCAGTGATACTGCTCTTCCTATTTGGGAAAATGGTAGAGGGAGGAGAAAAAGCAGTTTACACAGCTGCTGTAGTTCCTGGGTGTTTTGAGTCACTTGCCATTTTTGGTTGACTCCTCATTTCCCATCCAGAACTTGCCTGAGCAGAATGGGTAGGTGAGGTGCTTTATGAAGTGGTGAGCCACTTTGTAGGTATCAGGGTCTGTGTGTGGTAGTCATTTGGGGGGAGTTAATGAACATTTTGAATTATGCAAAAGCAAAGGAAAACATTTCTTAGCTGGAATGCTGAGAGGCTGAAAACCTGATTAATCGGTTAATTGTGATGGAAATAGAGCCCTTTAGTTTCATCCTAGCTGTTGAAAAAGTTATCTAAAATACACCAATGTACTTTCTTGCCTTGGTAAGTAAGTAATTCTCGTGAGCTTCGTGAGATATTTCTTATGTGTTAAGAATAGTGGCTTTTTGTATAAAGAAGACTTTAGTGGTTTTTTTTTAAATAAATGTTATCACTAGATAAACTTGAAAGTCTAGTATGTATTACTCTCAGCTTTCAGGCTCACACCCAATAAGTAATTTGGGGGGGGTGCAAATGGGGCAAGTTTTGTTTTTCCCATTATAAGCCCAATAAATGGTTTGCTTTTTGCCACTTATGTGCAACACATGTCCTAGCATAACACGTGGCCTAGCATAACATGTGGCCTAGCATAACACGTGGCCTAGCGTAACACGTGGTCTAGCATAAGGGTACCTTCTCGTTACCTAAGGGGATCAGCTAGGTTGTAGTTTGACAAAATGAAGTCTCACTGCTTTTGCCGCTGGCTACGATAAGAAAGACCTCTTGCCATCACAGGACAATTCCAGGTGTATGGCTCACTGTGGAATAGAAACATTGTCTGTTAATACGGTGCTTGCGCAAAGAGAGACTGCTGTTGCTAGACCAGATGCTGTCCGGAAGCTGTGCACTGAACACATTGAGGTGGTTTTGAGCAAACACTGGACTCCCCGTTTCGTTTGACTGAGTCAGGGTGAGGTTACTTAACTGAAATCACTGTGAAATGTTCCGGGGCCCAGTGGTTTGGACCCCACTCCCTGACCGGGAGGCAGCCCAGCGGTTTCTCAGCTTCTGTGGTGCTGTGGTATTGGCACATTCTGGATTCTCTTCTGCCACAGTGCGAGGGAAGTGAGGACTCAGAGCTATTGCCAGCCTCCTCCTCGGCCTCCTGCCCGGTAGTGAACTCTTGTGCTTGGCCTTACATGTGTACACACCCGTGTACTCAGGTGCATGCATACATGTGTGCATGGGAACATACTTTCTTCCCATGAACATGGGTATCTCTGCATGCGTACACACTTCTAAAATAATTTTTTATTTTTCAATTATATGCAATATTATATTAGTTTCAGGTGTACATTTTTTAATGATGATGAAGTTGCTGTGGGCATGCTCCCCTCCATTTCTAGTGACAAAAGCAGGCAGGCATGCCTTCCATATCATGCTGCTTACAGAGCCGTGGAGGCCTGCACTGGGGGCGGGGGGATCATTCCCTATAAGGGACACAGGTCAGCTGCCGTGACCCCCTTCCTCTTCTGGTCCCTCAGCTAGTGGCATTGGTAGAGAACCAGGGTTTCGTGCACACTGGGAGTCAGTTGTCCAGGCCAGGTGTGACAGCTTGTGGGTGACAGTCTAAACACGTTCCCCTGAGTTGTGCTTTGTGGTTTTCCTATGGAGGAGTTTTGGGAGTTCTTTCCTCTGTTCAGTCTCTTGTGGCTCACAGTTGTCATGTGGGAAGTCACCTTATTCTACTACCTTTCTTATGTTTCTCTTCTCCATCACTGTATCTTGTTTCTACTTTATAATGGTAATGGTATGTTTTTTGTTTTTGTATTTTTCTTTGGTGGTGGTATTAGAAGCACATAGTTAATAAAAAATGCAAACAGTACAGAAGGGTATGCAGTGAAAAGCAAGTCCTTTCCCCTGTTCCCAGCCTCCAGTTTTGCCTCCTGACCCCTCGCCCCCAAGGCAGCTCCTGGGCCTGTTTTCTTTGTATCCAGCTGAGTCTCCTCCACACACAAGCATGTGGACGAGTTCACGGGCTTGGCTGTGTTTTATAAATATGAGGGTGTACCGTAGCCATTGCTCTCTACCTTGCTCAATTTGTGCTTTGAAAAACTCTGATGATTGTCAAAATTTGGCAAGCAGTTAAAACACTTTTTTTCATTATCTTAATGAAACTTAATGTACAATTATATTATTTTCAAGTGATTTATCTTAAACAGTGATTTTATTTTCTTCCCAATTTTCTATCCCTTCAGCTGCTGAAAGGCCCAAGTAGACCCAGTCCTGCTTTCCAAGCAGAATTTAGATTTAGTTATTCATAGGAAGAGATTTGGGTGGGGAGGGCCAAGGGGGAGAGATTGATTTCACATGCGAGCTATAAATGGAGCCAGTTTCCTGTCAGCATTTTCTGGAAGTTTTTAACTTGATGAATTTTTCTAGTGTGCATTTATCACCAGAAGCTTAAAGGAGTTGGATTTCTTAATGATATAAATATAGTTATCTCTGGGAACTCTGATAATAAATATAGGTTCTACAACTAATTACTGCTTTCTCTGTGAACAATGCATAAACCTCCTTTCTTGTCAAAGGAAATTCCGGCAGTAAAACAGAGTTATGACTAAGAACCCCAGCTGTGAATGTAAGACATAAAGAGAGATAAGTGTGCGATGTTCCTGAGAATAATGGGGCCTTGGAAAGCCCATAGTTCATTCTCCTGCCCGTGCGGAGGAGAGCAGGCTTTCCCAGACGCAAAGACAGTCTCCTGCCCGTGCGGAGGAGAGCAGGCTTTCCCAGATGCAAAGACAGAGCCAACCTCAAAGAACTGTCAAAGGTCTCTCAAGTTATTTTTTTTTAATACATTTTAAAATTAAATCTTAAAATTATGTCATGAAACAATGCAGACATTCAGAAGTATATTAGCAAGTGGGCTTCAATTCTTTAGAAAGTACCTGTGCCGAGCCTTGGTGCATTTCTCCACGTGGTTCATACGAAGTAAAAGCATAATTGCTTTTTGTCCTTTGTTACAGAATATACCTGAAACATGGGAGCCCCGTTAAAATGATGGAGAGCTATATTGCAGTTCTCACCAAGGGGATATGCCAGAGTGAAGAAAATGGCTCTTTCCTCAGCAAGGACTTTGGTGCCCGAAAGGCATACCTTGCAGGCTCTATCAAAGGTAAAAAGATAAAAAGAAAAGAAGAAACGAAAGCCCATCCCAAGTGATTTCATCCTGACAACAGCAGAAGTCCTGAAGCCAAGGACAATCTGTCAGTAGACTCCGATTTTCCATCTTTCCACATATATCATCTGCATGATATTTATTTTTTGTACAGGAGAGTTCTTCAACTTCTCCATTTTCTTATTTGATTTGAATTCTGTCATAGGAAAGCAGGCTTTTGTGGTGTTCCTTTCCAAAAAATCTGACTTTAAATATAGAGATGTTCTTTCACTAGTGAGCTGTACTTCACGGGTTCGGGTCTCCCCTGACTTCCATAGTTTTCTTTCCTTAGATCTTAGCTGCTAACTCTTCCATCTGGAGAGCTCAAGCCCCAGGCCAGGCTCCTCTCCAACTCCCCGCCTTTATCCTACCTAGAGAATCCAAAATGACAGAGACAGCCCAGGGCTAAGCCACAGTCTTGTGAGTCCTTAACAAAGGGAGGAGAGGGCACTCCAGGGGCAATGCCAGCCCTTGCTCTCGTCTTCCCACAGTGCCTGTGTGTCTTCACTGTTGGCACTGCTGTCCTGTGTGGTTTCTGAGCGTCCCTGTGGAGGTGTTAGGTGTTGCCCGGCTATCTCAAAAGGACTTCAGGGTTTGCCTCAGCAGCGCACATACTAAAATCAAAAAGACTAAGTAATGACATGTGGGGGGTGGTAAGTGAGCAATTTGTAAAATTTAAGGTTTTATGACACAGAAAGGTACTGGTTCCCTTCACTCCACTTTTCTTGTGAGTCTGGCTTTGTGCATCCAGCAAAATGAGTCTTTTGGGGGCCAGGCATAGGCAGCAGCTATGACACCTCTCCTGGGGAGCAGATATGTCCACCAGATAAGATGCTTTTGTATTTACAGCATTTACCTAAATTTACCCTTTCTGTTGAAAATAAGTTTACATTCATATGACAAGAATTCTTTCCAATAAAAACTTTATTTCCTTATTTAACATTTAATTCAGTAACATCATTTCTTTTGTTTTAAGACATTGTATCTCAGTTTGGAATGGAAACTGTTATCTTACATACAGCACTGATGCTCAAGAAAAGAATTGTCGTCTATCACCCCAAAATAGAAGCTGTCCAGGAGTTTACCAGGTACCCTCTCTGATCACTAAAAAGTAAACTTTGTTGGCAGCCAGTTTGGAGCAATTGGTGTTACTGTATGTTCTGTTCGCACGTTGGTAAAAAAAAGTGTGCTAGGCTGGAGGTGAAGTACCATTTTGGTCTAATGGTCCAGTTTATTTTTTTATTTTTTAAATATACACTTTTTAAAAGTTTTTTGATTTTAGAGAGAGGGGAAGAGAGAAATAAAGAGAGGGAGACAAACATCAATTGGTTGCCTTGCCTTCCGTATGTGCCCCAGCCTGGGAATTAAACGCATCCCAGACAAGTGCCCTAACCAGGAATTAAACTGGCGACCTTTTGTTTGTCAGATGACACCCATCCAACTGAGCCACACCGGCCCAGGCTAATGGTCCAGTTTATATTTAGCAATTCAAGGTTGCTGAATTTGGACAGATTCTTTAAATTTAGAAATATGAATAGTTTAGAGCAAGAAATACTTTAGGCACTCTGGCTGGTGTAGCTCAGTGGATTGAGCGCTGGCCTATGAACCAAGGGGTCGCTGGTTTGATTCCCAGTCAGGGCATATGCCTGGGTTGTGGGCCAGGTCCCAGGTAGGGGGCACACAAAAGGCAACCACACATTGATGTTTCTCTCCTTGTCTTTCCCCTCTCTTCCCCTCTCTCTAAAAATATATAAATAAAATCTTCATTAAGAAAAGAAATATTTTAGGCTTGTAGCCCATATGGTCTCTGTCCCAACTACCCGACTGTCATGGTAGCATAATAGCAGCCGAAGGTAAGTGAGTGAGCATGGCTGTGTCCAGTAAAACTTTATGTGTAAAGACAGGCAGCAATTCATGGGTCATAGTGTCCTGACCCCTGTTTAGGTAAGTTGTTTCTTCTGTTCAATTTTACTATAGACTCTTCTCTTATTTTTTTAAAAAATATTTTATTTTTAGAGAGAGGGGGGAAGGGAAGGAGAAAGAGGGTGAGAAACGTCAATCACTTGCCTCCTACATGTGCAGCAAGTGGGGACAGGGTCTGCAACCCAGGCATGTGCCCTGGCCAGGAACTGAACCGGCGACCTTTCGCTTTGCAGGGCAGTGCCCAACCACCTGAGCTACTCTGGTCAGAGCTTCTCTCGTTTTTATAATAAATACTTTTTTCTTTTTATTTATTTTTTGCCTATTCTAACATTCTTACATTCTTTTCACAATCAAGGAGAAGTAGCATTTATGCTGTGTTTACTGTGTGGCAGGCATTATATAAGGTACCTTAAATTTACGCATGCCGAGAACTTTGCAAATACTACCTTGCGTTACTGATGAGAAAATTGAGACTCAGAGGCTAAATGGCCAGGTAAAAGAAAGAGGAAAGGCTTCATAGTCAGAAAGACCTGGGTTAGAGTACTGGGGCCCTGACCAGGGTGGCTCGGTTGGTTGGGCGTCATTCTGCAAGGGAAAGGTCTCTGGTTCAGTTCCCAGTCAGGGTGCACGCCTGGGCTGTGGGTTCAGTCCCAGTCGGGGCGTGTGTGAGAGGCAACCCAACTGAATTTCTCTCTCACATCGATGTTTACCTCCCTCTCTTTCTCCTCCCCTTGCCCATCCTCTAGAAATAAATAAATAAATAAATAAATAAATAAAATCTTTTTTAAAATCCTGGGAAGGCCATTTTTGTGCTCTGTGACCACATAGAGGATATTAATATTCGAAGCCTGTCTTTTTATCTGTAAAATGAAGATCATGCCGACCTCATAAGCTTATTTTTAGGATTGAAAATAATTTGTGTAAAGTTCTTAGCAGGTACCTTGCCCATAGTGTGCACTTTGGGAATAATTATCGTTGTGGTAGCGATTGCCTCAGACCTTAAATGAAAGGGCCAAAATTTTTACCCTGCTCACTCTGACTCCCAAACCCTGTGCTTTTCTACCCTATTATCCTTTCCTTCTGCATTTATGCTACTAAAACTGAGGTGTGCAGAGCTTCTGAGATCTGTAACAAGGCACCGGGGTTCACAAAACCACAGATAAATTCAGCACATCTTGGAATAGCCATTTTACTGCAAGTTTTTTTGTTTTTTTTTTTGTTTTCTGTTTTTGAGGAAACCTATTTTGTATAAATAAGCACAAAGTGGTTTACAAGTCTGACTGGAATTAAGTATGCAATGAGAGACTTCAGACATTTTTATGCGTACAGGGCCCTGTTTGGATTGCACACTCAGGCTCCCTCTCCGTGACAGTCTGCGTGACAGGGTTGTTTGGAGGGGAACCCTAGCAGCGTCTCTCTTTGCCACCATGGGGATCTTTTGAAATTTCACCTCGAGCTTTATGTAGCTAATCTGACACCAAAAGCAGAGTTTTAAACATTGCATTACTTTTATTTGAAGTCTGGAGGTGTTAGCCCTTTATGGCTGGTTCTCCCCTCCGCCTGTGATAGCCAGTTTCCTCCTGGAAGAAGCAGGGGGAGGCCGCCAAGTCTCTTGGGCAGGCCAGCAGCCATGTGTGTTCTCGCTTTGCTTCCCCAGGACCCTGCCTGCCCTGGTGTGGCACCGACAGGACTGGACCATACTGCACTCGTACGTGCACCTCGATGCCGACGAGCTGGAAGCCCTGCAGGCGTGCACAGGTGGGCCCGGGGTGCAGGCCAGGACTCGGTGTTCTCTGGGGCTATTGTTTGGTTCTCTGATGTGGGTTTGATTGATTGTTTTGTGTGTGTGCGTTCCTAAGGAGAGTCCTGATCAGTTCTTACTTCTTTGGTAAATGGAACTGATTTTTTCCCCCCTTTAAAACTTTTAATTTAGAAAAAAATTGGGTAAAGTACACTTAACAAAATTCATCATCTTACTCATTTTTAAGTGTGTAGTTCAGTGGCATTAAGTACATTAACATTTTTATGTAGCCATCACCAAAATACAACTTATTTTTAACTTATAAAGTTCTCATCTTAAAGTTTTCTTATTACTGATTATTGATTTATTTATTTAATATTTTATTTATTTTTAGAGAGGGAAAGGGAAGGAAGAAGAAGGAGAGAAACATCTTTCTGTTGTCTCTCATGTGCACCCCAACAGGGGACTGGGCCCACAACCCAGGCATGTGCCTTGACCAGGAACTGACCCAGTGACCTTTCCCTTTGCGGGGACGGTGCCTAACCAACTGAGCCACCCCGGTCAGGGCTCGGTGGTTTGATTTACAGTTTAATTTGAGCCTTGTCATATTTTTTCTCAAAAAATTGTTTTAAAATGATGTTTTTATACTTGTATAATAATTTTTGAATAATAAGATTCTGGGACTAATTTAATAATACAGTATTACCCATGTCTAGAGTAATTCTAACTTTGTTGTCCCATAGTTTTTTGTTTTAGTTTCTTTAGATTTAAGGTTAAAATGCACTTTATACATTTATAGTCTTTTTTAAAAAGACTTTATTTTTTTAGAGAGAGAGGAGTGGGGGGAGAAAGAGAGGGAGAGAAACATTGATTGGTTGCATGCCCCGCAACCGGGGACCTGGCCTGTGACCCAGGCGTGTGCCCAGACTGGAAATCCAACCGGTGACCCTTTGGTTTGCAGGCCGGCACTCAGTCCACTGAGCCACACCAGCCAGGGCAAATCAATTTTTCTGTACTCAGGATATGAACCTGTTTTTGGTCTACATGCTTCAAAAATCTCTTGAGTTTGTGAATGTTTTTCATTCTCATGGTATCTTTTGAGGACTGAAAATCTTGATGTGTTGGGATTTTTTAGGCTTTTATGATTTTACTTCGTACATTTTGTTTAAGAAACATCTCTATCCCAAGGGTAGAAAGATATTCTCCTATATTTTCTGGTGTAAACTTAAAAGTTGTTGTCCTCCTCATTTAAGTCTTTTAATCATCTAACTCATTTAATTTTGGGGGAATGACCTTTTTTTTTTGGTGGTGTGTGAGTTTGGGGACTGATTTCATTTTTTCCCATTTAAATAGCCGCTTGGTCCAGGAACACTACCACATAGGTTCCCCCTGTCCAGCAATCAGCAGTGGCATTCATGTCCTATGTTGCGTCCCTCACGTGGGACACCTGTGTCTGGGTGCTCTGTGCTCAGTGTTTGGTTCTGGTGTGGTTGTTGTTTAAGTGTCCTCATCTGGTAAAGTAAAGCTTTCGTAATGATACATTGGCCCTCAGAAAAATAATTTTTTTATTGTACTATTCTGTGAAATCCGAAAAGTCTGGGAATCACTTTCTTAACCCCAATTCCAAAGGTCTGCTAATTCTGGAGTTGCCTGATTCCTTTACCACTTCCTGTATCAGCCCTGAATTCAGTGAGAGATGATGCTGTTTCCACCTGCTGTCCCTGAGAAACATGGGCGTTTGGCTGTGGTTTCTTGGAGACAAGGACCTAAAGGGGGAGCACTGATCAAGAGCATCCTTGCTTCCTACTGCCTTGCCTGTCATTTTTGCCCCCAAAGCAAAAACTGAAAAGTAAAGGCTTTTCCTTTAGCCTCCTTCCTTGACACTGAAGTCTGGCTTTGGAATCTTCTGAGTATGTGAGTTTCTTCGGGCAATTGACAATAAAGTAGTCTACTGAATGCCACAGGGCACAGCTCATGTTCCCTGGACAAGTAAAACAGTGAAAAAAAACAGCTTTTAGACTCAATTCTTATTTGATATGTTCACAATATGATTTCTTCGTACTCTGGTAATGTTGGTCATCTTCGTGATGCAGGTTACATCGCCGGATTTGTGGACTTGGAGGTGAGCAATAGATTGGACCTCTATGACGTGTTTGTGAATCTGGCAGACAGTGAGATTACCATTGCTCCGCTCGCAAAAGGTTGGTTCTCTAGTCTGTTCTGTTGTTAATGTGAGACATGAGCCAAGCAGTTGTACCTCTTTTTTAGGCTGTTTCTCTAAAACCAATATTTGAGGGCCTTCTTACCCCTGCTGTGCTGAAGCTGGAGGGACTTTTTTTTTATTTTTAAGATTTTATTTATTTATTTTTAGAGAGGGGAAGGGAGGGAGAAAGAGGGAGAGAAATATCAATGTGTGGTTGTTTCTCATGCACCCCCTACTGAGGACCTGGCCCACAACCCAGGCGTGTGTCCTGAATGGGAATCGAACCAGCGACCCTTTCCTTTGATTTGCAGGCCGGTGCTCAATTCACTGAGCCACACCAGCCAGGACTAGAGGAAATTTTTTCGTGTTGAGAACATAGCATGTATTCTTACAGGCCTAGCCATGTTAGTAATACATCCTGGATGCTCTTGCTGCACAATATATGTTAATAAGATGGTCTATTCATTTGTTTCTCCACTTTCTATTAAACAAGGTGCATTAGTTACCTATTGCTGCATAACAAATCACTTCCAAACTTAGTGATTCGAAGCAACAAATATTTATTATCTCCCAGTTTTGGTGGGTCAGGAATTCAGGACTGACTTAGCTGGGAGGCTTTGGCTCAGAGTCTTTCCTGAGGCTTCAATCAGCAGAGTGCCAGGGCTGCTGTTATCTGAAGGTTCCAGTAGGCTGGAGGCCCCACTGCCCAGCTAACTCGCATGGCTTGTGGCAGGAGCCCATGGGCCTCTCCATAGGGCAGCATGAGTGTTCCCGTGACCTGACAGCGGGCTTCCCCGAGAGTGAGTGATCCGAGACTCGGAGAGGAGAGGAGACAACAGTACCCTTTATCTGGGGCAGCCCACCTTTGGCATCTCTGGGCCACACTGAAGAGGAGGAGCTGTCTTGGGCCTCACTTAATCACACAAACAGTAACGATAACTGATGAGCAAAAAAAAAAAAAGTTTTAAGTAAATTTACGATTTCGTGTTGGGCCTCCTTCATAGCCCTCCTGGGCCACATGTGGCCCGTGGGCTGTGGGTTGGACACTCTGCTTATGGCCTGGTCTCAGAAGTCATACCATCACCTCCTCCACATTGTACGTGTGAGGAGCAAGCCATTACGTCTGGGCCGCACTTAAGGGAAAGGAATTAGGCTCTACCTCCTGAAGGAAGCAGTGTTAAAGAGTGGGTAGACACCCCAGCCTCTAACCACCATTGCTGTCTTGCCCCAGTTTGGGGTGCCAAGATGGAAGTCGTCTTTCTGGGCTTTCTCCTGGAGACAGCTGGGGCTTATGGGTGGCTTACAAGGCTGGGGCATGGCAAATCAGGGGCCAGAGAGTTGGGGGGCTTGGGACTCAGGCCTGTAACTGCCCAGCCCTTTTCTCGTTGCGCTCCACCCTCACTCACTCACTCACTCCCCCACCAAGGGTAGGACACTTCGATGAATTCTCCCTCTCCTTCCCACAAAAGACAGGCCCAGTGAGTGAAGCAGGCAAAGTGCTTGTAATGTGTGTTGTGTGTGAGCATAGCCTCAGGAGAACGTGCGTGCATCAGGGATAAGGTGGCATTTCCATGTGCAGCAACCCTTGGTGTTTCCCTTCTTTGGTGGCTCGGGGGGTGGGGGGTGTGTGTGTGAATGTGAGGTGTGTACAGGTGTGTGTGTGTGTGTGTGTGTGTGTGTGTGTGTGTGTGTGTGAGTGAGAGAGAGAGAGAGAGAGAGAGAGAGAGAGAGAGAGAGAGAATGAATGTGAATGTGAGGTGTGTATGTTGGTGGTTTCTACTTCCCCTGGGATGCTGACCCAGGAATAGTGGACATGGTCACAGTCCTATGTACAGAGCTTTCTTTTGTATTAAAAAAAAATACTCTTTCAATAAATGTATCATTTTTGTGCACAAAAAAAGAGTGGGTAGACACTTGTCACTACACGAGGGTCGGCTGTGACTGAAAGTGGGGAGAGCTGAATGCTGGCTAAGCAGGGTTTTTGTTAGACGGACTCTCCTTAGGTGAGATTTTATCTAGTGCCTCCAGATGAAGAGGGCCCGAACTAGTTTTCTTTCATTTGTTCTAAAGTGGCAAACGTCACGCGTGTTCATGGTGAAAAACTCAGAATAGGAGATCCCTACTACCTTTTGTGAAGCCAAAGTGATAGAAAACTGTCTGCGGCCCCTGAAAGTGCTGAGAGGGCGGCCATTTCCTCGCTGAGGGCTCATCCCCGTCGGCACCACCCGAGTTTGTGCCTTGAAGTGACGCACAGAAATTCCTGTTAATCTCCTTGCTGCAGAAAGTAGCAGTGTACGAGGGGGGACCCAAAGAAACCGGAATTTATGAAAAATCGTGTATTTATTCTGACATGTTTAAACTTGAGTCACCTTCAGAGTACTCTCCACTTGGTGCAGTGCACCTCTCGAGACGTTTTTCCCACGGCTCAAAACGGTTTTGGAACCCATCGATGTTGATGCCTTCTAGTTCTTCTGCCGTTTTTTGTTTCACCTCTTCCACGTCGGCAAAACCTTTCCCTTTGAGGAACTTTTTCATCAGGGGAGACAGAAAAGTCACTCAGGACCAGATCTGGTCAGTAGGGAGGGTGAGGCACGGGGGTCATGCTGTTTTTGGTCAAACACTGCTGAACCCTCAGCGCAGTGTGGGCAGGTGTGCTCATAAATCACCCATCAGGAAATGGGCAAATGTGTTAAATCTTCAAAAAAAATACCCTGAAGCGGAATATAGCCTCTCACAACAATGCCAGCTGGTACACTGATGCAGACGGGTTCCTAGGACACTCACCTAGTAGTGGGGGAAACCTGTACTATAAGGGGCCCGCCCTCCAGAAGAGAATTCCATTTTGGGGGGGTCCCCCTCATATATAATTAATGCATCTTGAGTTGTTTCCTTTGCTCGTTTCTACGGGCCTTCATACACTGGAAGTTCAGCCAGCTTCTGCAGAACTAACAGGAAACACTTCTTTCACAATCTTCCTGCCAGGAAGATAAACTTGAATTCTTAACTGTAAAGGCCTGGACAGGAAAGTCAGGCTTTTGGCTTAAACTCACAACTTATTTGTAGTCAGAAGCTTTCATGAGGTGTCCTCTAGAAGGACAACAAAAATTCTTACCAGGCAGGTGTGGAGGGGACCTTGTTTGGGTGTGGGTGTGTTTATTTGGACATGAAGCATGTCAGTCACGATTATGTCTTCCTCTCCTCCTGGCGTGTCATCATGTCTGTGTTTAGCAGTAAGATGGGAGTGTGATGGGGTGTCAGTTGCTTTTTGAAAACTCCCTCTGTGTGATCTTTCAGGTTTTCAGGTAGATGGCATGGATATTTTTTATTAGGTGAACTTCGAAATATTCACACAACATATTCTTCATCTCACCAGAGGCCATGACAATGGGCAAACTGCACAAAGAAATCGGCCAGCTAATTGTTCAGTCTGCAGAAGATCCAGAGAAGTCCGACAGCCAAGTTATACAGGTAAGTCCTTAACCTGCCGACTGAGCCCCGAACCAGTGTTGCTGGGCCGTGTGCAAGGAGCTGCTTGTTATCTCCAGTGCACATGACAGAGGGACATGACTGGGAGAGGCCAGCGGGCTCATACTCACGAGGGTCTGCAGATGGACCTGCTGGAAGTGAGCAGCGGGGGCTGCCGTGGCCACTCGGGTCAGGCTCTGAGGACGAGAAGTGTGGGGAATTGGTGCCAAAGCCAAGCATTTATGGTGAGAAATGTAACTTCTGAGTGGTTTGGAATGCTGTTCTGGACTGGCCAATGCATTCTCTCCTCCTGGCAGGGTTTTCATGGAGAAACAAAGTGTAAACAGAAGGTCGCTGCCGAGCAGGGGGTTAGAGAGAGTGTCTTAATCTAGCTTTGATATACTTGACGTCTCCGGGCAGTAATAATGTAGGCCCCTGCCAAACTCGGCAGACCCTGGTGTCATAGCCTGCAGGGCTAGCTCCTCTGTGGGGTCTGTCATCTGACAGTGTCCATGTGGACCCTCACCTCTCCCCTTGCCACACTGGCACGGCAAGTGGGTTTTGTTTACGCCTCTCTGTGCGTTAACCCCGTCCTCACCGCAGCTTGCCAGCCTCCACCCCTTCTGTCTGCTGCCAGTTTACAGTGTGCGTTTCCAGCAACTTGCTCCTTTCCTGCACAGATACGCTTCCAGCCTCGCCTCTCGGGCCCTGCCTCATCTACACGCATCTCGGACTCTGGTGGGGGCCAGGGGCCTAGCAGGATTGTCTCCCCTTGTCTGCACCTGGGGGGCACCTCTGATGTGAAGGTCCTACTCATCTGGTTGCACCTAGTTCTTTTCCTCATTAATCCATTTATTAAATGATATTTATTGAGCACTGACTGTGTCACACACTGCATAGGGCATTGCAGTCACAGTGGTGAGCAAAATCCCTGCCCTTTTGGCCTGTATTTTAGTGGAGCAGATGAATAGGAAATAATGGAAGTGACAAGATCATTGTGAGCCATGGTAAATGAACGCTGGGACAGAAACAAGGGGTTAAAGTAGAAAATATTAGACAAGGGATCAGACAGCCCTCTGAGAAAGTGACCTGTGAGCTAGAGGGTGCTAAAGGGGTGAGGGACCACAGGTTTTGAGGGTCCACAGGGACCCGCCAGCAGCACTGTTCTTTCGGTTCAGTGCTGGTGGCCCATCCAGCTGTGGCCAGGAGGAGTGGGTGGGTCATGTCCTGTGGACTTGAACACTGAGACTCTCCTTTCCTACTCCGTGGATCATTCTTCCATCCATTCTTCCTCCATCAACATCGTAGTAAAAATACTGACTCCAATGTTGGTGAGGTGTGTAAATCTGAGTTATGGTGCTTTTCATGGACTAAAAGTGATACATAATGACTCAGTATAATGTATGACCAATGTGCCCGGCATGCTGTCAGGGCACAAACATATTTGAATGCCTTAATGATGTCAACACACCGAAAAAAGGACATGGCTTTGACGTGAGCTCCGGTGAGTCCTCAGCCCTGTGAAGGCATATGAGTCGACAAGGAGGAACAAAGCCCCTGTGGCAGGTGCTGGGTTCCTCATCCCAGGCAGGAGAGAGCTCTGGGAAGAGATCCAGCCACGTATCCAGCACTTCTGCTTCTTGGTATTTATCAAGAGGAATTGAAAACAGGGACTCTCGTTTGCACCTCCCTGTTCAGAGCAGCACTGTTAACAATAGCCATGGATGGGTGGGAAAACAAAATGTGTGTATATACAGTGGAATATTATTCAGCCTGCAAAAGGACAAGTTCTAACATGCTACAACATGGATGAACCTTGGAAGATTATGCGGAGTGAAATAAGCCAGACTCAAAAGGACAAGTGCTGTATGATTTCACTTGAATGAGGTACTCGGTAGGCAGACTCAGAGGCAGAAGGTAGAATGGTGGTTCCGAGGGCCTGGGGGGTGGGCAGTGCCTGTGTAATGGGGACAGAACTTCGCTTGGGGTGACGAAAAGGCTCTCCGTGGAAGCAGTGATCATCACGCCACACCATGAATGTACTTAATGCCAGCCAATCACATGCTTAAAAACAGCAAAAGAAAAAATTATCCACGACATTGATTTTTATCAGTTATTTTGTTTCGTTTGTTTCTAATTTAAAAATAAACACCCTGGCTGGTGTGGCCCAGTAGATGGAGCGCCAACCTGTGAACCAAGGGGTTGCCAGTTTGATTCCCAGATGGGGCATGTGCCTGGGTTATGAGCCAGGTCCCCAGTAGGGGGCGCTACAGGCAAAAAAAAAAAGGAAAAAATAAGGTTAATCTGGTAAACTTTTAAAATAGGAAGAATTCTGTTATAATGCAACAACTATGCAAATTTTTCAGTGCTAACATACTGCTCATTTTCCTGTTCTTATTTACAGGATATTTCCCTGAAAACAAAAGAAATCTTCGCCAACCTGGCACCATTCTCAGAAGTTTCGGGTGATGGAGAAAAGTTAGTTCTCAATCTGGAGGCACTAAAGCAAAGACGGTTTCCACCGGCGACGGAGAACTTTCTTTTCCACCTAGCTGCAGCCGAACAAACGCTGAAAATCTGACCGCGCTGCCGAGTGCACCACCGAGGACTGGTACAGAGCTCTGTGGCCGTGGCTCTCCAGGGACTGTGTGAAATACTGAGAGTAGCAAAGAAATGGTGTATTTTAATGATTTATTTGAAAGTATTGGGATTTGACCTGAAAAGCACTGAAACACTCATGAAAACACTTCTGGTTTTCTCTGTCTGATTAGCTCCACTCCCACTGCCCATGCTGGGCGGAGCACTGCAACCACCACAGATAGGTTATACGGCGCCCGAGGGCCTGGGGTCAGAGGGAAAAGCTCTGTCAAGTTCTCGTGTAAATCACAGCAAGTCCAAACGCCTTCCTTGTCATAAGTTCGTTTGGCTCATTGTGCTCCACAAACTAATGTTTATTTTCAGAAAGCTGCGTGAAATTGTGCTTTGTGTCCTTCTAGGAAGAACTTTCATTCCTCGTGAGGAACTCTACTTTCTGAGCCAAACTAAGTTTTCTGCAGAACCGTCTAGAAGATCATTCAAAAGACCCTGCAGTTGCACTTTCTTGTAAAAGAAATTTTTTTTCTTGGCCTTTGAATATTTTGCCTATGAGGGTTTTGCATAGATTTTATACTTGAGTAGACAACTTTAATAATCCGTATTTATACTGTCTCAGAGGTAAGCGCTTGGCAGACTTAAGCCATCAGTCCTCTTCAATTAACCTTGTTGCTAGCAATATTATTTTGAAAAAGATACCAGTCCTCTTATGGCAGAGTAAAACATAAGCAGCCCATTTGGAATATAAATGTCTGTATAACTGGCCTAGCAACTTCACATCGTTGGTAAAGGAGTGTGAGAATTAACTC
>VMDR010022141.1:0-16388 GCA_007922815.1 Macrotus californicus
AAGAAATTAAAAAAAAAAAAAGAAGCTCAGTGTCATTGGTGCATCCAGAGCTGACTGGGCTCTTGGGAACAGGCGTACAAGAACCACATTCGTGAGATACTGACAGAAAATAAAATCTGAGGACTTTCCAAGGGTACAACCAGTCTTATCTGCTCCATAGACTGACTTAGCCATTGAAAAGCCTCAACCCCATGAAGAGGATGGAATAAAAAGAAAGGAAGTAGAAGGTTCAGGAAGAATATTTTAGATGAGTCAGAGAAGGCAGATAAAAAATCTCTGTCTGACAACAGCGCCCTCTCTCCAGTAACCCTGACCTCAGCGCCCCCACCCAGCCCCCCGTGTCTCCCTTGAGAAGAACTTGAGGCGCACTGACCACTAATGGACATTGATTCTTCTTCTAATGTCTCTGCCAAACCCATTTCTTCTGGGAGACGTGCTTCCTGGGATACATTAATATAATTGATAAGGCCATTGTTGCTTTTCTGCTCAGAAGCACTTCTGGGGATTTCACCATAATAAGAGTTTGTTTCCCCAAGTTCCTGACTGTCCATTACCACTTTGATTTACATGGCATTTCATCCTTTGAAAGATTTCTACATGATGTATTGATGTCCATCCACCCATCCACTGCCCACCCACCCATCCATCCATCATTTCACCTATTTATTCTGTGAATATATATATATATTCACTCAGTTGGTGCTAGAGGACACGAAGAGAAATAAGGCATGGGATCCATCCCTAAGGAGGCTGAAAAGCCAGAAAAGAGACAAGATTCCAATTGGGAAGCCAGTCCTAGACAAGTCCAGGGAAGAATAAGAGTTCTCTGAGTAAGGCCGAGCAGAGGTGTTAGGGAAGAGGGTATTAAAGAAATAAAATGGACTGTGATTTCCTCTTGGGTGGGCAGTCAGGGAGAAGGAGGAGACCAGGATAAGACAATGACTATTAACTAATATTCATTGTGTCATCACTGTTATTACTAACAGCTGGCATTTACTGAGCACGCGCACCATGTCAGTATTATTCCAAGCCCTTTGTATGCCTGAATTCATTTAATCCTCAAAACCCAGAATGTCTGGTGCTGCCATTACACTCATATTTCAGGTGAGGAAGTGGAGGAACAGAGAGATAAGTAATGTCCAAGGTGACACAGCTAGAGAGTGACAAGCGTGCATGATCCTCAGGTGTCCAGTGCAGTGTCTAAGTTGGTGCCTCCCACAAAGATGGGAGATGTAGAAGGAAGATACACAGCACAGTTTTAGAACTGTACAATTTGGGGTGCCCTGGACCATCCCAGGGGACCACCCCAGCGGGAGCCTCAGGAGGGAGCTGCAGGTATGGGATGGAGGCCAAGGAGAGCGCTTGTGCTGGAAACATCAGCTTAGATCCCACAGTGTCCATAGGTGTGGTGAAAGCCACAGGCCTGGTGTGGAATGTCAAGGGCAGGACCAAGGTCAGGACCTGGGAGAAGACCCAAGAGTGAGGGGCATTTGGAGAAAGAGGAGCTGGGTAAGGAGTATGGAAATAAGTGATTAAAGAGTTAGGAGCCCGGAACAGGTGCCAAAGAGGGTTTCAGAAAGGGGAAAGCTCCAGTGGGAGCCTCCCATGTGCCACCAAATAAGCGAATGAATCAGACCTGAAAGCAGCCCCTAAAGTAGACATTCAGGAGGTCTGACAACCAGAGACTCTGACAAGCAAAGTGTTGATGGCATGAGCTCCTGCTCCCAACACGCCTAGGTCAGTGATTCTCTGACTCTCGTGGAGAAGAATCTCTGACAGTTTATTCAAATATAGGTTCCCGGGACTGCCTCCAGGGACTGGCTTGATAAAGCTTGAGTTGGGGCCCAGAAACCTGAATTTTTAACAAGCTCCGCCTTCGCTCCAGTGATTCTGACACAGTTGGCTCACAAACTCTGTTTTGATAAGCACCGCCCTAAGGACACAAGCATCTCCTTTCCCACTGGTCCCAGGTCTGGTTCCCTGTTAAGTGATCCACAACCTCCTGTGGGAAATCAGCACTGTGAGTGACCAACCTTTCCAGGCTCCCCTCCCACCTCCGGCCCTGGTGATTCAGTCACATTTCAATACAATTAGTAAAGCGTTCATACATGCCACAGACACGCACACACGTGTACACACACATACACACAGCATGCATACACAGAGTGGGAGAGAAAGCCATTTATCCCAGAGATACACCCTAGAGGAAAAGTAAACCAATATAAAAGCACATGACTAACCCAGTTCGGGAAAAGGAGACGAGAACAATACAAAAGAAGGCAATGCACAAAGAGAGTTAACTAGCCCCAGAGAGAGCATGTGAGGAAGGTTCTGAACCATTAAGAGTAAATGCAAACACACTGTATTTACCCTAAGGAGAAAAGTACAAAGGAACACAGAAGAAGGAATAAGAAATTCAGGTTTGAGGCATTGGTGAGGGCGTCCAGAGAAGGTGATGTTTGAGATATTCATGTAAGATTTCCCCGGCAGAGAAAGGAAAAGAGGAACTGCGGTGTCAGCGTGTGGGGGCACAGGATCCCGGTGTTCCCAAGACAGACAAGAAGTGTAGCAGGGGCTGGATAGGGGAAGTAGGGTGGAGGGAAGTGGCAGCAGATGGAATAACAAGGTTGGAAAGCTACCTTGGGGGTCTTTGATGCATGCAGAGGGATTTGAACTTGTTCCTGAAGAAGCGGAGAGCCCGCATGGGCTTTAAGTGTGGGCTGCGTCTTCTGTTTCAGGGAGCCTAGGATGTGACAGTGGGGAAGCGACCCCTCAGCGACAAAGCACCCAGCAGACAGGGAGCGTCCAGGAGAGACAGACCCTGAATATACTTGGTATTTGCAGACACAGCTCTTGAGTTTTTCTTCTAAGCTGTTGAATCTGGAGACTATCATTTGGGAAAGAGACCACAGGGAACGAGGCGGGAGAGAAAGAGAGAGAGAAATAACACTCAAATGAAGAGAAGGGGTGTAACAACTCCCTGTCTAAACATGGATTTAAAATAAGCACAAAAAATCAAGTTTTGTTTTTGCAGGGTGGACTCGGGGAAGAGAACCAAAGCTGACCAAAGAACAACAAAGGAGAGAGAACAAGCATTGGAGAAAAGAATATAAAAACAGGAAGCCAGCAGGCAGCAGCTCCCCATGAGGTCACCGGCAAAGGCCCCAGGGGCTGATTCTTTGCAGGTCATGGAGGTGGGGGAGGGAAAGCTGGGGTACAGCCCTGGGCACTAGCCGGAGGTCAATGCTAGGAACCTTGGAAATGGATTCTGTGTGGGATGGGGAGGGGCAGTCTCTTGGCTGCCCAGCTGGGCCCTGGGAGCGAAGTAGAGGGCAGCAGCTAAATGCTGAGGCCTGCGCCTGGGTCTGTGTGACTCTGATGGATGGCCGCTGCCTCTCTGGGCCTGTTTGCTCATCTGGGACTTAGTGTGGTTGGCCAGGCCTCTGTGCATGCGTGGCCAAGGGGAGCATGAACGTCCAGCTGTGCACTCTGGCATGAGTGGTGACCAGGAAGAAAGAATGCTTTATTTTTCAAATTTTCACCAGAACATTATTCTGCCAGCCAAACCCAGAGCCCACAAGGCTGTGACCTCTTAGAGAGGTGCATTTTTCTTATGCATACACAGGAGCTCCATGCGCTAAGGGGGGCCTTGTAGGGGGACAATGGAGGTGCAGTGGATGAGGTTGAAAAAATAGGCTGAGGCCACCCCATGGAGAGTCTTGGATGCCAAGTTAAGGAACCTGGACTTGACCTTGAAGGAAATGGAAAGTCAGACACACTTGAGCCCACTTGCCTTTCCCCATGCTCTTGTCCTGGCCCTGCTCAATGGAGAGCCTGTTGGGCTGCTGCCACCCACTTCTTGACACAGCAGGCTGTCTCCGCCGCCCTGGGGAGAGTGCTGGCTTTGTCACCATCTTTATTACGCCCCTATGGTCAGAGGAACTGAAACAGCTCTAGCACCTGTGTCCAAAGTGCCCTGGACCCTGAGGCTGGCCCCATCGCTGCCCAGAGGGCCCAGGTACACCCAGAAGTATGAGGGAGTACATGCCCCACGAGGTGAATTTTGACACCTTCACTTCCCTTTCTCTGGTTGTTACTGCCCCGGGATAGCTTCGCTTCCCACTCAGCTTCACCTCTTGTTTTTCAGGGAGGTGGGGCTAAGACAGAGTGTTCTCAGTAATAACTGACTCTGGCCATCCTGCTGACCCTGGCAAGTGAGGGCTTACCACATCGGTAAAAGGATTTTTCTTGCCCTGGCCAGAGTGACTCTGTTGGTTGGGTGTTGTCCTGCAGACCAAAAGGTCACAGGTTCGATTCCCAGTCAGGGCACATGCCTGATTTGCAGGTTCGGTCCCCAGTTGGGGCAGGTGTAGGAGGCAACTGATCAATGTTCCTCTCTCACATTGATGTTTTTCTCCTCCTTTTCCTTCCCTTCCCTTCTCTCTACAATCAATAAATTTTTTTTAATTAGAAAGGATTTTTCTTGCTCCTGAGTGTATTGGAACAAACCTATCCTTGCCAGAGACATTGGGCAGTAAAATCAAGAGGGCATGGAGTCAAACAGGCCAGGGCTCACATCATGCCTCCCATCACTCAAGAGTTGTGGACACTGGCCAGTGACTCGACTTCTCTAAGTCTTGGTTTCTAACTGTGAGACAGAGATAGTAAAACCTACTTCGTGGAGTTGGCGATGATTCAATGAAATGAGACGGTGTATGTAGAAGAGTTAGCAGATTTCTGGACACGTAGGATGAACTCAGACAAGGCTGTTTTGTTGTGACGATTGGAAGAAATGAAGAGTAGGCACCCAGGAGGCCTTTGAGTCAGCGCCTTGTAACAGCATCTGCAGAGAGGGGACATCAGCGGCCTGCGGGAGGGGCCAGTCTGGAAAATTTCCCAGCCTAGATTGTGAGCACAGAGAGGGATGTGGACATTAACCCAGCCCCTGCCCTGCGCCCCAGTCACTCATTCCGTCCCCAGGCCACACAGGCCCACACCCACGCAGACCCCCAGTCTGATCTCGGCCCAGAACTGTCCACCACTCACACACGCTCTTTCCACTGTTGCCTCTGCCCCCATTTTATCCACAGAAAGGACAGGCTTCCTGCCTGGCTCCCTTCCACTCTGGCCTGGTTTTAGAGACTGAAGGTGAGATCTGGCAGGAGGTGAGGCCCAGGGCAAAGCAGAACAGAGGCTATCACTGCCCACAGCCACAGCAGCCTGCGGAAGACTCTGATGCCAGCTCGGATGTCAGCCACCCAACCTCAAGGCCATTGTCACGTTTGCACTGCAGGCTGCGGTGGGGGCCCTGGGGTTACTTCCACTGCTCCACTTCTAAGTGGTAACAGACCACTGGCAGGGCAAGCTGGAGAGAAGAGGGGAAGGGGCTTCTGACTCTTTCTCATCCCCTGGGTTTCTACACCTGCCCCATATCTGAAGCTGAGCCCTTAGGTATGAGGCAACTGAGGCAGGCTTAGCAACCAGCTACTGCAGGTCTCACAGAGGCTTAAGTGTTTTCTGTTTCACTTTTGATGATGAGGGAGTCTGTACTTGGAAAAAGCCAGGGCGGCGGGGTGAAAACTGGTAGAGCAAAGACCCAGAGGAAAGCTGGGAGGCAGAAGTATGGAATCCAGGGCACAGGTGAGGAGGTTCTGGTCTCTGTGGGTGGGACACCTCCACTCCCTGACATCGACGAGAGGGTGTGGTGGCAGCAGACCTAAGTTTGTAGAAAGGAGCCTGGAAGTTGAAGGACTTCATACCAGGGGTTCTCAATGTCCTCTGGGACCTAGGAGGCACAGCCACCTGCTGAGAGGGGAGCTGAAGTGAGGATGGAATTAGAGAGCAATGGTGAAGATCTGGAATAGCCACCATGGAGAAGGGACAAGACGCTCTCTAGAGCTATGGCAAAGGATGGCCCAGAGACACCGAGGACTGTGACTTTATGATTTCCTCTTCAGCAGCATCCAGCTCTACAGACCCAGGGCTCAAGAGAGCAGAGGTGGGTTAGTCCAGAGTTACTCCCTAAGAACGGGACAAAAGCGCATGATTATGGAAGGCATCTTGCCCAGCATCTGGAGTCCAAATAGTTATTAAACCTGGATCTGCCCTGTCCTTCTCCTGAGATCAGTCAAAAGATAAGTGGCTCAGAGATATTTTGATTATCAACAGACCATCCTGTCCTCACCCTGCATGTCCTCTCCTCTTCACCTCTAGGGTCAAGTGACCAGCCTTGGGGACAGCCCACATGCCACGGTGCAGATGACCAGGTAGGTACCCTTCCTCTCTGGCAATGATTGATCTCCCTGTGACCAGGGTTTCAGGGGGCAGCACACACCTAAGACAGGATAGGATCTCTGATTTCCGGGGTACACTGGGGCCGTAGGCCTAGATCTCAGCCCATCAATCAAAAGCTGCTCATGAGATATCACTCTGCCTCTTCTCCTAAGACCCAACGTGTGCACAAGAAATCCCTCCCACCTTCCCTGGCGCCCAGGCCAGCTTTATTAAAAGAGGCTGTTCTTGGGTTTCACTATAACTGACTCTGTGTTTCCATGGATTGGTTGTTTCCCCAAATTCCTCATGGTGGATAGGAAGAGCTAGAGACCAGTGCTACTTAGAAATATGTTTCTTGGCAGAGGGTTTATTGGCAGAGCAACCAAATTGGGGCCACTTATTGTCCTTATACATAAAATAGCTTAGTGCTCAGCCCTGGCCTGCCTCCCTGAGAGGCACACAGATGTCAACCAAATGGCTTGGCCTCCTAGGAGAGAGAGGAGCCAATTACCTGACTTTTTTAAAAAAACACTTTCAGTTTTGTTGATCCACTAATATAAAAGGATAGAGGACCAAAGAGCAACAACCAAAAAAACAAAACAAAACCAAAACCTTCCACCTGTACCACATCTTTCATCTCCAGGTTCAAGTACTCATCCCTTTCCTTTTTGGGCAGAGTTAAGATTTTGTTCTGTAGTGATGCTTGGTGTGTCGCCATCTCGTGGTAGAAGAGGGTAACTGCCTATTTGCGCTCTGGGATTGTATTCATTATTTCAGTTGGCACCGTTTTGTTGAGGGTCCACTACTGTAGGTAATTGTAGTCATCTGTGGCAGGAATCTGCCCCTGGGATTGGTGGTAACTGCCATTCCAGACCTTCCATAGCAGCCACATCATAGGAATCCAGTAGCCTCACTCTCTGCTCGCCTTGAGGTTGCACCTAGAATCATGGGTGCCGAAGGAGCCTGTTGGAAAAAGGATGCCTAGGGCTGCAGAATTCCCTGCAGGCACCACATGTGACCTTTCCCAGCTGTGGTAATTTCCCATCCTTCACATCAGGGGCTCTCAGCCCTGGCTGTACATGAGAATCACCTAGCAGGGGTGTCCAACCTTTTGGCGACTCTGGACCACACTGGAAGAAGAAGAGTTGTCTTGGGTCAACGTTAAATACATTCAACACATAATCACAAAAAAATTTCATAATGTTTTAAGTAAATGTATGATTTTTTGTTAGGCCATATTCATAGCCATCCTAGGCTGTATGCAGCCCACGGGCCGCTGGTTGGACATCCCTGAATCCTACAGGCTTTTAAAAAGAATGATGCCAGATCTCACCCCCAGAGACTCTGATTTAATAGTTCAGAGGTGAGGCAGTGGAAATTGTGACGCTCTCCAGGAGATTCTAATGTGCAGTCAGAACTGGGAGATGCTGTTGAAGTTGGTCAGCATGGGCCAGACATCGCCTCCTTTATGGCTGTGTTAACTGGAAGAGTCTCTCCCTCACATTCACACACACCTCGCGCACGCCCCACACTCACACAGAAACTGGGGAGCAGCATGGCCCCATCATCTGAGAACTTCATCTGTCTCTCACGTCACAAGGACTATCGTCCAAGTTTCCAGGGGTCTTCGAGAAGCCCCACAGGCTACTGTTAACGGGCATATGATTGACAGACCCCTTTCTGGTTCTTGTCCCGACTGTGGGAGCACAGCCGAAGTAGAACGGGTGCGGGGAGGGCTGAGCAAAGGAACATGTTCTGGTCGGAATACCCAGTAAAACTCCAAAGAGTGGCCTTGCAAAGCACGGGAAGTCAGGGGTGAGAGTTTATTTTGTTTTCTTCTTAAAGGTGTAACCTTGGTCTGTGCTATCTCTGGGAACTAAAGTTTGTCACTGACAAATTACAGTGCGTCAACTCTTAGTCCACGGGTATTTGGAAGAATAAAGAGGTCCATTTTTAATTCACAGAGGTGGGGTACCTGAAACAGGACCAGATCGGGGCCCCCACATTCCCCGCAGCTTATCTGGGAGGAATAACTAAGACTTGGCTGAATGAGTCTGGGGAGTTGGTGAGGGTGGGGGGTTCTCTTGCAGCAGACCAGTGCCTGTGGGTGGTTTCCCCAGCATGGGTCGGGGGGTGCCCCCAGGATGGTGGTGTCCGACCCAGCCGGGGGTTGAAGGCTGCTCTCCAAAGGGAAGCAGAGGGAAGGTCAAAGGACACGGTTAGGTTTGGGGGAGCACCCACCTGAAGAGGTTCCTCCTGTGCACCTTAATTTCTTGGATATTTTCCCACATCTTAGATGTTTTCCAAGGAAAATGATACCCGGCGGCCCTTTAAATTTTTCTCCCTTCTATGTTGTAACTCTAATTTTTCAGTCTTTGGTAAAATCTGATACATTCATTTGCATTTTGTTGACAACTTTGTGAGGAGGAAGAGACGCAGACGCCCGCCTTACCCTGCACAGAGGTCGAGGTTCAGGCGGCGGCGGGGTGCTGGGTGGCCTTCCCTGGTTGACCTGAGTCGCAGCCCACAGAGCCCAGAGCCACCAGAAGACAAAACTCAGAGGGACAGAAGCCAGGGAAAACCAGGTATGAGAGAGGGTGACAATCCTCACTTCTCTCCCAAATTTAGAGGGAGGGGACCCTGAAGCGAGAGGGGGACACTGTCATTGGGATTGCACCATTTATCCCCCTTTTCTTAAATGACAAAATGTGAACTTTAACGGACTCTCCAGTCTACCATCCCGCAATCACACTTACTGTTTTCCTTATGTAACTATGAGAATACTGAATCTGGCCTATTTTTTTCTTTCTTTTTGCATTTTTCCTATTACCTTTTATCCCCCCCATACCTTCTTCCAACTCCACCCACCTCCCCCTCCCTGCAATCACCACACTGTTGTCTGTGTCCACGAGCTCTTTCTCTTTTTCTTTTTCTTTTTTTGCCCCATCCCTCCACCCCCACCCCCACCTCCACCCCCAGAGCTGTCTGCCTGCTCTCTATGAGTCTGTCTCTTTTTTCCCCGTTAGTCCAGCTTGTTTGTTGGATTCCACGTATGACTGAGATCACATGGTAATTCTCTTTCTCTGACTGGCTTATTTCACTTTGCATAATGTTCTCCAGGTCCATCCATGCTGTCACAAAGGGTAACATTTTCTTCTTTTTTTACGGCTCAGTAGTAGTGTTCCATTGTGTAAATGTCCCACAGTTGTTTCATCCACTCATCTACTGATAGACCCTTGGGCTGCTTCCAAATCTAGGGTTACACCATATACCCCTCCACTGCTGAGATGAAGGGGAAAGAGAAAGGTGGGTGACTGAGAGGGCTGAGCTAGAGATGGAATTTTTACTTCGTTAAAGTCGGGGAGTCTAACCACCATGAGAACTATCCGGGTGTCGGAGGTTTTGGAGACAGAGAGGCATCTCAACCCTGCACTTCCCACATGAGGAGACTGAGACCCCGAGAGGGCAAGGGCCACCGACGTGCCCGCAGCTGCCGAGCTCTTCGACTCTGCCTCTCCTGACTCCCAGTTAGGGCTCGTTTTTGTTTTCTCGTTTCCCAGGTGTCATTGTGACCCGGGTCATCTGAACATCAACCACAGTGGACATGCGGAGGCACAGGTAGGATGTTGTGGGGAACTCACCGACCTGTTCTCTTTCATTGTGTTTTGTGGCGCTGATTGAAGGTGAGTTTAATTTCAATTTTCTAGAAATCTCTTTTTGTTGTGTTTTGTTTTTAGTGGAATAATTACCAAAGTTTGTGTAGGCAGGGAGTTGAATATCTGAGCTAGCACTCTCCCTTTTGTTGTCAGGATACTCAGACTTCAGAACTGCATGGGTCAAGTGTACCAAATGGTTTTCATTTAAAAGGGAACTTGAAATTGAGCCACAGGGCTTGGCTGCAGTCCCCACGCTGAGTGGTTCCAACAAGGGCAGGCCTCACGCTTTTAGTGAGGAGACATTTGCCCACAACCAGGACTCTGAAGAGAAGAAAAAAGCAGGAAAGAGGTACAGAAACACCTTAGGGACCAAATGAGCCTCCCACTTTGAGTGAGAACTGGCTACCCTGGGACAGCGAAAGGGAGATGCCAATGAGTCTCTGGCGTGCACGCACACACACAGAATTAACGTCCACGTGGCCATTTTGTCAACCTAGACTTGAGGGTTTGCGTTGGGATTTTTGCTCCTGGTCAGAGGGTCCAGCAAACAGAGACCTATACTGACACTCAAGTATCTTTTTTTTTCTGCATTAAATGAGAAACCACCTCAAGTGGTGCCTCACAGGCCTCCCAATGGCCTTGACCACCCTCATTCTCTGAGGTCTGAGAGGCTAGCCCTTCCCGTGATGGTCAGTTCTCTGTGGGTGAGCCTCCTTGTCCTTGAGGCATTGGGATGGCACAGAAAGTCACTCCGGGGGCTGTTCAGACTTGCCCAGGCCTCCTGAGCATCATGTTTATAGCAACCGGAGCCAAGCTGTGAGCTGGAGGAAGCTGCCCGTAAAGTGTGTGTGATCTGGATCAGGTCATTCTGTGCCTGGGACCCTCTGAAAAGCTTGGAGACACCACATTTGTTTATTCTGAGGCAGAAGGCCAACAAAATACTTTGGAAGAAGCCCTGTCCCTTCATCATTGAAGCTGGCCAGACAAGGAAATTCTCTCTAACCACGAGACCACATGGCATTTTAAAAGTAAACTGATTTCTTGTTCCTATCTATCCTCAGTTTCAGTAAAATGTTCTAATTATTTGGACCTCTCTTCTCAAGGTATGATTACGCTTCTCTTTAAGTAATGATTTTTTAAAAACTGCAAAAGCCCTTTTCCATAGTTCATTGTTACACATCCATTCTCCACATGACAGCCAGGATGATTCTGAAGAAAAACAGCCCTTCCCAGCTGTTTCTGTGGCCCTACCTGGGCTGCCCACCCTCCCCAACTTCACTGCACCTCCCCCAGCTCTCAGCTCCGCCCACACAGCCTTGGGTTACTCACCAAGCACGTCGTCAATGAGAGACTGGGAAGGGTGGGTCAGGCTGCAGTCACAGTTGAAACCATCACCCGTCGATCATTTTTGCTACTTTTTAAAAGTTTTCGTACAGCCAACTTCACCTGTGTTGTTGTGTAGTCCTGTGAGGTTTTATACATGTGTAGGTTTTTGTAATCACCACTGTAAACGGGACACAAAATGACTCCAATGTCCAAAAGAATTCCCTCCTGCTGCCCAGTGTAGTCAGTTCCTGTCCCCACGCCTGGCCCCCACGGATCTGTTCCCGAGGTTTGCCTTTTGCAGACCGTCACGGGAAGTGAACCCTACAGTAGCGAACCTGTTGAAACTGCCTTCTTTCACTTTGCGCAATGCTTTTCAGAGTCATCCACGTTCTTCTGTGTGACAACAGCCCGTCCTTTTCCGTTACTGAGTGGTGTCCCATTGTGTGGGTGTCCCACAGTTTTTTAAATCCATTCACTCATGGAAGAATATTTTTAAAATTTATATTTGGGGAAATGATGAACAATGCTGCTATTAAACATTAGTATATAGGTTTTTGTGTGAATATATGTTTTCACTTCTCAATAATACGTACAGATGAGATTGCAGGGTCGAACAGTAATTATACGTTTAACTCTGTAAGGAAATACCAAACTATTCTCTGGAGTGCCTGCCCTATACCACCCTGCATTCCCACCAGCCATGTGCAAGGTTCCGACTACCCCATACCCTTGTCAGCACTTCATATTGTCAGAATTTTTTTTAACTCCAAGTTTATTATTTTAGCACATGAAAATGTATAGATAAGCAGATCAAGACTGCTACAGTAGACTTGGCTCCACATAGTTCTCAGGGATCCAGTCATTTCTCTTTGTTCTCTTCCTTCCAGGGTCACCTCATAGCCTCACGTGGCAGTTCTCACTCTGGCCATCACGACCCCTTATCAGTCATTAGAACAGAAGAGGGAACTAAAGATGTGTGCCAAGGCTTCTTAAAGAAAGTCCCCAGAAGCTGTCATTCATCATTTCTGCCTTCATTCCACTGGCCAGAACTTGATCGCACAGCACTACTGCCTTTCCCTACAGCCAGGGAAAGGGAGCATGTGAGCTGTTTCCTGGGTAGCTGTTAGACCAGCAGGGACTTGGAGATTTGTCTATAGCAAAGAGTGGACAGAGAGAGAATGGGTATTGAAGACCGTTTTTGCCTGGGGCTGATCATCTAAACATCTCTCCTGCCTCCCGGTCTCCTTATCCTCCTCATGGCCCCACTTTATTTTTTATTAAATTATATTGTATTGATTATGCTGTTACAGCTGTCTCAATTTTTCCCCATTTTCCCCCTCCACCCAGCAACCCCCACTCCCTCAGGCAATCCCCACACCACTGTTCATGTCCATGGGTCATGTGTATAAGTTCTTTGGCTACTCCATTTCCACACTGTACCTTACATCCCCATGGCTATTCTATAACTACCTATTTGTACTTAATCCCCTCACCTCTTCACCCATTCCCCTCCACACCCCTCCCATCTGGCCACCATCAAAACTCTCTCCATATCCTTGATTCTGTCGCTGTGTTTCTTGTTTGCTTAGTTTTTAGATTCAATTGTCGATAGATGTTTTTATTGCCATTTTGTCGTTCATAGTTTTGTTATTCTTTTTCTTGAGTAAGTCCCTTTAACATTTCATGTAATAATGGCTTGGTGATGATGAACTCCTTTAGCTTTACCTTGTCTGTGAAACACTTTATCTGCCCTTTGACCCTAAATGACATCTCTGCTGGATAGAGCAATCTTGGCTGTAGGTCCCTGCTTTTCATATTTCTTTCCAGTCCCTTCTAGCCTGCAATTTCTCTTGAGAAATCAGCTGACAGTCTTACGGGAACTCCCCTATAGGTAACTAACTTCTTCTCTCTTGATGCTTTTAAGATCCCCTCTTTGCCCTGGCTGGTATAGCTCAATGGATTGAGCACGGGCCTGTGAGCCAAAGGGTCACTGGTTCAATTCCCAGTCAGGGCACATGCCTGGGTTGTGGGCCAGGTCCCCAGTAGGGGGGGCGTGAGAGGCAACCACACATTGATGTTTCATTTCCTCTCTTTCTCCTTCCCTTCCCCTCTCTCTAAAAATAAACAAATAAAATCTGTAAAATCAAAAGATCCCCTCTTTGTCTTTAAGCTTTGGCATTTTAATTATGATGTGTCTTGGAGTGGGCCTCTTTGCATCAGTCTTAAAGTGGACTTTCTGTGCTTCCTGGAATTGTGTGTCTATTTCCTTCAGAAAATCAGGGAAGTTTTCTTTCATCATTTTTTCCAATAGATTTGCAATTTCTTGCTTTCTTTTCTCCTTGCACCCCTATGATGTGAATGTTGAAATGCCTGAAGTTGTCCTAGAGGCTGCTTACACTATCCTTTTTTTTTTGGATTCTTTTTTCTTCGTGTTGTTCTGATGAGTTGTTTTTTTGCTTCCTTACGTTCCAAATTATTGATTTGATTCTTGGCTTCATCCACTTTACTGTTCTTTCCCTCTAAATTGTTCTATATTTCAGTGAGTATATCCTTCATTTCTGACTGGATCTTTTTATGCTGTTGAGGTCCTCACTAAGTTCCTTGAGCATCCTTATAGCTAGTGTTTTGAACTCTGCATCTGATAGATTGCTCATCTCCATTTTGTTTAGGTCTTTTTCTGGAGTTTTGATCTGTTCTTTCATTTGGGCCACTGTAGGGAAAGTGGAGGCAGTCTGGCTTCCTCACCCAGGTTTCTGAGTAACTAAGGGAAACAGTGTTCCCATAGCCTTGGAGGGGCCTGATAAGTAGTGTTTTCATAGCCTTGAGACTGTGTCCAATAAACTGTTCCCATAACATGAAGTGGGCTCGCATGTGCAGAATTATGTTATGTCATGTAATGTTCCAGTATCTTGCCAGCTTTGTTCCCCTCTAGTACTTAAACAGGGAGGGACTTCCTGCTGGGGAACAATGATGAAAGATGTGCAAGGGGACAGGTGCCACATTGGGTGACATGCTGGGGAGCAAGGGCCATGATGTGTGACATGCAGGGAGACACGCAGCTTGCAGCATGCATGGCTCACCCACCCATGAATTAAGGCATGCCAGACATCCCAACAGCTCCATGAATATTATTCTGTCTGCACAAATACCATGGACCTGCCTAGCCTTAAAGGGTCACAACATAGCCATGTTTCCTTGTCTCCTCATTTTGGCAGCTTCCCTGTTTGTTTCTATGTATTAGGTAGAGCTGCTATGATCCCCTGTCTTGGTAGTGTGGCCTAGTGTAGTAGGTGTCCTGTAGGATCCAGTGGCACAGCCTCCCCTATCACCCAAGCTGGGTACTCAATGTGCACCTTTCACATGGACTGAGTACACCCTCCTCTTGTAGTTGAGCCTTGCTTGCTGTTGGCAGATCAATGGGAGGTATTTACCCAGACCAGTCAGCTGCAAGGACTGGCTGTGACCACTGACCACCAACGTCCACCCTCCATGGAGGAATCAGCTGTGTGGGGGCAGGTTGGTGATGCTCTGACATGGTCTATCGCTACCTATTGGATACACAGACCTTGGGGTGTCCTGGGTAGTGCCCCACCTGTATTCTGCCCAGGACCACCCTGCATGAGCTATAAAGCAATCTGAGATGGCTGCTACTCGTGCTGGGCTTGGAGATTCCCAGGCGAAGCCAAGCTGTGAATCTAGGCTGGCTGCTGCTAGTGTCGGGCCTGGGACCACTTAGCAAGAGGTACGGGGGGATGGGGACTTACTCTGGCCTGCTGTTCCTTGTTTGAGAAGATTTAGGAAGTTGTGAATCATGAACCAAAACTAGCCATTCATATGGGAAAGGAACTTAGGTGGACCCAGAAGTTGGGTGGGACAGAGTCTCAGGGGATCTCCAGGTCGGCAAACAGTGTTAGCCAGGTTGATGGAGTCTCAGATGTGGCACCGGCCTGCCAGCCCTGTGCTCTGTGGGGGAAAAGTTCATAAAAGGGACAATGGCCCCTGCCCACCTTTCTGTCTGGGAGAAAGCTGTCCCCCAGCTCTCGCCTTGAAGCTAGACACTTCAGTTCCTCCCTGTGTGCCACTGGTGCCTTTCAAGATGCCATCCCACTTCTGGAGCTCAGAGGGAGTGAGTCTGAGTAAGTCCATGGGTGGGTTCTTTAAACTGCTTGGGACTTCAAAAGTTTCTTCCATCAATTCAATCCTCGCTGGGTTTTGTAGCCAGAACTTATGGGGACTTATCTTCCTGGCACCAGAACTCTGGGCTGGGGGCCTGGTCTGGAGCTGTGACTCCTCATTCCTGAGATATCCCTTCAGAATCTTTATCCACCACTTGTGGATGTGGGTCCAGCCTGTTCCACATCTCCACCCCTCCTACCAGTCTGGATGGATGTAGTTTCTTTAATTCTGTGGTTGTCAGACTTTCATTCAACTTGATTTCTGACGGTTGTGAGTGCTGGTTGTTCTATATTTTAGTTGTAATTTTGATGTGGTTGTGTGAGGAGGTGAGCTGTGTTTACCTAAGCTACCATCTTGACCAGAAGTCAGAACTTTTTTATATTAGCCATTCTAATAGGTATGTAATGCTATCTTATTCTGACTTTTAATTTGCATTTCCCTGATGACTAAAGATGTGAACAGCTGTTCATATGTGTATTTGCCATCTGTATATTTTCTTTGGGAAGTATGTGTTCAAGTCTTTTGCCCATTTAAAAAAAAATCAGGTTGCTCGGTTTCTTATTGTGAGTTGAGTGTATATATATTCTGGATACAAGTCCTTTGTTGTATATGTGATGTGAAAATATTTCCTTCCAGTCTGTGGTTTATTTTTTCATTCTCTTAGTGTCTATCACAGAGAAAAAGTTCTTAATGCAGTGAATTCCAACTGATCAATTCTTTTAAAGGATTTTGTTTTGTGATCCAAAAGCACATGATTTTTCTTATTTTTTAATCTGTTGTTTTAAAAAATTTCACAGTTAGGTCTGTGAATAATTTTTATTTAGTTTTTGCATTTGATGTGAGGTATAGGTTGACGTTCAAACTTCGTATATGAATATTCAATTGTCCCACCACCATCTGTTGAAAGACAATCTGTCGAATTGCTCTCATACCTTTGTCAAAAGCTTGAGTGGATAC
>VMDR010022142.1:0-16389 GCA_007922815.1 Macrotus californicus
CCTGGACTAATGGAGACAAGGTGGGTGCTGGCTTCTTGGAGGAGGAAGAACTGTTCTGGCCATGAAAGGGCACTAGGAATACACGTACAAGGTGAGGGTGAGAGAGAAAGAGAGAATGAGCGCGAGCGAGCTTGCAGGCTGAAAGAATAAAAAAGGAAACCAAAAAGTGACCCCAGCATGGCATGGATGGGGGACAGTAAGGTACCCACCCTGATTTCAATGCTCTTCTTTTCTGTTGTGACTATGAAAAAAATGCTAGGTGGGGCTCATCAAGCCATTTGACAGAGTTAGTCACAAGATGGAAAAACACAGGCTGTGGGATAGTTAGATGGACCCACAAGTGTCTGAACAATCGTAGATGCCAGTTAATGTGTCAAACACCAGGCAGGAGGACGGTTTCTAGTGCTGAGCTGCAGGTTCCAGAAGGTGTCCTGCCCCAAATGTCACTGCCAGAAATGTGGTTAAAGACGTAAATGGCAACTTCGGGTCAAGATGAAGGTGTAGGTAAACACGGCTCGCCTCCTCACAAGCACATCAGAATTACAACTAAACTATAGAATAAGCATCATTCGGAAACCATCCGAAATCGAGTTGAATGGAAATGTGACAACTGTGGGATTACAGAACCCACGTCCATCCACACTGGTAGGAGGGGCAGAGAGGCAGAATGCACTGTGGGTAAAAATGGAGAGGGATATCTCGGGAGTGAGAAGTCTCAGCCCCAGACCAGGGGCCCCCGCCCAGGGTTCCAGTGCCAGCAAGATAGGTCCCCATAACTTCTGGCTGCAAAAACCAATGGAGATAGATCAGTGGAAGAAATTTCTGGATTCCCAAGCAGTTCCTCTTAAAGAACCCACACACAGACTTACTCAGACTCACCCCCTCTGAGCTCCAGCACCGGGGTAGCAGCCTGAAAGGCACCAGTGGTATACAGGGAGGAACTGAAGTGTCTGGCATCAAGGTGAGACCTAGAGGACAGCTTTCTCCCAGAGAGAAAGGCAGAAAGAGGCCACTGTCCCGGTTTTGATCCTGTCCCACACAGACCACAGAGCCGGTAAGTGGTAGTCTGAGACTCCATCAACCTGGCCAACACTATTTGCCCTGCCCTAAAGATCCCGAGGCTCCATCCCACCCTACTTATGGGTCCACCCAAACTATTAACAGTGACTTTTCCACATGAATGGCTAGTCTTGGCTCATGCCTCACAACTTCCTAAATCCTCTCAAACCAGCAACAGCTGGCCTCAGTGAGTCCCTAGTCCCCATAACTCTTGCTAAGTGGCCCCAGGCACAGCACTAGCAGCAGCCAGCCTAGATTCACAGTTTGGCTTTGCCTGGGAAAGAAAGCTGAGCACAAGTAACAGCCATCCCAGACTGCTTATAGCTCAGGCAGGATAGCCCCAGGCAGAATACAGGTGGGGGCTGACCTTGGCCTGCAACACCAGGCAAAATCCAGACCCTGAACTCCCAGTGGACAGCTACAGACCACATCAGAGCACCATTACCCTGCCCTTCCACAGGTGATTCTCCATGGTGGGCAGAGGTTGGTGATCAGTGGTCACAGCCAGTCCTTGCAGCTGACTGGCCTGGGTAAGTCCCTCCCATTGACCTGACCACAGCAATCAAGGCTCAACAATAAGAAGAAGATGTACTCAGCCCACACAAATGGTGCACCTGGAGTACCCAGCTTGGGTGATAGGGGAGACTGTGTCACTGAACCCTACAGGACACCTACTACATTAGGCCACACTACCAAGAGAGGGAGTCATAGCAGCTCTACCTCATACATAGAAACAAACGCAGGAAGCTGCCAAAATGAAAACAACAAAGAAACATGGCCCATATGAAAGAACAGGTCAAAACTCCAGAAAAAGCTAAACAAAATTGAGATAAACAATCTATCAGATGCAGAGTTGAACACACTGGTTATAAAGATGCTCAAGGAACTTGGGATCTCAACAGCATAAAAAAGATCCAGTCAGAAATGAAGGATACACTAACTGAAATAAAGAACAATTTATAGGGAAACAACAGAAGAATGGATTAAACTGAGAATCAAATCAGTGACTTGAAACATGGGAAAACAAAAAGCAACTAAGCAAAACAAGAAGAAAAAAGAATCCAAAGAAATGAGGGTAGTATAAGCTGCCTCTGGGACTTCAATATGGGACGTAATTTGCATCACTGGGGTGCCAGAAGGAGAAGAGAACGAGCAAAAATTGGAAATCTATTTGAAAAAATAATGAAGAAAACTCCCCTAATTTGAAGAAGGACGTAGACATGCAAGTTCAGGAAGCACAGAGTCCCAAATAAGATGGATACAAAGTAGCCCATTCCAAGACACATCATAGGTTAAAGATAATCTTTTTTTTTTCAAATATTTTATTTATTTATTTTTAGAGAAGGGAAGGAAGGGAAAAAGAGAGGGACATAAACATCAATGTGTGGTTGTCTCTCACATGCCCCCTAATGGGAACCTGGCCCGCAACCCAGGCATGTGCCCTAGACTGTGAATCAGACCAGTGATCTTTTGATTTGCAGGCTGGCATTCAACCACTGAGCCACACCAGCCAGGGCAAGACAGAATCTTAAAAGCAGCAAGAGAAAAACAGTTAGTTACCTACAGGGAAGTTCCCATTAGAGTGTCAGCTGGTTTCTCAAAAGAAACTTTGCAGGCTAGATGGGACTGGCAAGAAATATCCAGTCATGAAAAACAGGGACCTACAGCCAAGACTGCTTTACCCATGAAAGATATCATTTAGAACTGGAGAGGAGATAAAGAGCTTCCCAGACGAGAAAAAACTGAAGTTCTTCACCACCAAACCATTATTATATGAAATGTTAAAGGGACTTATTTAAGAAAAAGAAAATCAAAACTATGAGCAATAAAATGGCAATAAATATGTATCTATCAACAATTAAATCTAAAAAACAAACTAAGCAAATAAGAACAGAGACAGAATCATGGATAAGGAGAGCATTTTGATGGTTGCCAGACAGGAGGGGGGCTGTAGGGGAGAGGGTAAAGTAGGGAGGGGGATTAAGAAGTACAAATAGGGCCTTGGCTGCTGTGGCTCAGTGGACTCAGCACTGGCCTGTGAACCAAAGGGTCACTGGGTCCCTTCCAAGTCCAGGGCACATACATACCTGGCTTGCAGGCCAGGTCCCCACTAGGGGGAATGCAAGAGGCAACCATGTATTGATGTTTCTCTCCCTCTCTTTCTCCCTCCCTTCCCCTAAAAATGAATAAATAACATCTTTTTAAAAAGTACAAATAAGTAATTACAGAATAGCCATGGGGTTGTAAAGTACAGTACAGAAAATGGAGTAGCCAAAGAACTTACACGCATGACCCATGGACATGAACAATGGTGTGGGGATTGCCTGAGGGAGTGGTATTTGCTTGATGGAGGGGGGCAAAAGGGGGAAAAGTGGAACTATAATAAAAAAATTAATTTTTTTTAAAAACTAAAAAAAAAATAAATACACCAACTGTCTTTTTGTCAGATTGGCAAAAAGTGTATTTTGTGTGTGACACTGAACCTTAGTAATTAGTTTACGTGAGCCATGAGATGAAAAAAGGTGAAAACTGCTGTAATACTCAATGCACAGAGCTTTTGACTTGAGTCTTCCAGAACTGGGAAGGGCACCAGCAGCACGCCCTGCAGGGAGTCATTATGAAGACAAACTGGCTGACCTCAGAGTCCCCACTGTTTCACCCAGTAGCCACGTAACCTCTCAGCCTCAGTCTCCTCACCTATAAAATGTAGTAACAAAAGTGCCTACTCTCACAGGCCTGTGAGGATTATATAAATAGTGTAAGCAAAGGATTTAGCAAAATGTCTGATACACGATGGCTAACACCACTGAGCTCTTTTATTTCTGATCACCACCATTATTCATATTATTATTAGCTATTCTTTCCACTCAGCTCTGGTCACCTCCCCGCTGGCATAACAAATAGAAACTTTCTCTGCATGGTTGACAGCAGCTGAGGGGACCTGTCTGTAGCTACAAAACTGAGTGAGGGAACCTACTATCTTGATTGCATTACTTTAATATTGTCTGGAGTGCCCTAGGATCAAATCAAGGCAGGGAGAAGTCTAAAACGTAGGAGTACTCCTACCCCTGTAATCACACTTGGCATGGCAATTGTCAACCAGCCCTTCCCCCACAGCCCCTCCTTCCGCACTGTGGTTCAGTGATGAATAAAACCAGCATTCTTTGTAATGAACAGACACATTAAATCATAATTAGGTTGATTTAAATGTTTACTTGATCACAGATTATTGTATATCTTACATGTAACTACGCATGTTAATTGTCAAAGGATTTAAAATATTATGACAAAAAATAATTCTTGGAATTGACCTAGATAAATTAACCTCTTAATCTGGTTAAGAAGTAGGTTAAATTGGCCCTGGCTGGTGTGGCTCAGGGGTTGAGTGCCAGCCTGCGAATCAAAAGGTCGCTGGTTCAATTCCCAGTCAGGGCACACGCCAGGGCCCTAGGAGGGGACACATGAGAGGCAACAACACATTGATGTTTCCTTCTCTTTCACTCCCTTCTCCTCTCTAAAAAATAAATAAATCTTATTAAAAAAGTAGGTTAAATTGTATTGCCTATAAATATTTTAAAACAAGAGTTAAATGCCAATTTACCTAATAGTCAAAATTAAACTATAAATTCATGTACAAAAATCTTTAATAAACTTAACTTTTCCTAAGATTTAACTTACCTGCCTCAGACTCCATGTTTAAATTAGTTGTTACAAAATTAGATGGGAAGAGTCCTACTCCTCTGTGGTTTTCTCCTTTCCACCAGTTGGCGTCACTGCAAACACAGTACAAAAATGTCATTTGTTCCTATACATTTTAGTGCATTTGTGTCAAAATGAATTAAAATAAAAATTAAATTTAGCCTACTTTGAAAAATACTAGTTCACATGCAACTATATTTTAAAAGCGGTTCTTAAATTTAATAAGATATAAAAAAGCGCAAATAAAATCCATATTCCCATATTTACGTTTAGAACCAATTAGCAATTGGTCACGTTTTATTCTAGGCTTTTCAAAGATTATAGATAACACTGAAGTCTCCTCTATTGACAACTGCACCACGCTAGTATGTAGCTTTCCTGCCAGTGTATTTTTATTCATTTATAAATATCTTCAAGCCTACACTATAGATTTAGATGTTGTTATAGATCTTTTTAATTTTATATGTTAATACTTTCAGATCTTTGATTCAAAGGTTTATCCTTTTTAAATCAAAGTTCCATCACACAAATAGGGCATATTTGATTTACCTATTCCCATACACATGGACATTTAGGAATTTCCAGTCTTTCACCATTATAAAGATTGGGGTAATGATCACTCTAAATTCTGGGGCACACATGCAACAATTCTCTAGGCTCATGCACAAACATGGACTTGCTGGGTCACAAGATACAAGCATTTCCAATTTTACTAGATATTGTCAAATGTTCCCTAAAGGGGTCGTGGCAATTCACTACCCTCCTTCCCTAAGCAGCAATTCAGAATGTCATTTCCCCTCATGCGTGTTAACTGTCCAAGCAACCCCTGATACCAGGCAGGAGAGAAATCATGTCTCATTTGCACTTCCCAAGTATCCATGTGATTGTCAGCCTTTCAGATTGCCTCCTCTGTAAACTGCCTGTTCATCTTCTGTCCATTTCTCCCCATACTGGGTCTTGTGTCTTTTTCATGGATCTGTAGGAGTTCTGTCTGCATTGTGGATAGCAACTGTTTGTCTGAACTTTACTATGAAAATACCATCTCTCAAACTTGTCTTTTAACATGTTTATGGTTTTTTTTTATTCTGTGCTTTTTGTTCTATGCTATCAAATTTAACAATCTTTTTTTAAGACATACTTTTTTTAAAAGAAATCTTTCTCCATTCTTGAATTCCTAAATCTCTTCTATATACTTGTTTTTAATAGTTTTAGTTTTCTTTTTTATTCCATTCCCTGTTTAGGTCTTTTAATTCATCTGGAATGAAATTCTACGTACTGTGTGAATCTGAATCAAATTTTATGTGGATTGTATAGAGAGCTATTCACCCCGGCAAAATTTACTGAATATCATTTCTTTTCATTGATTTATCATATCCTACCTTTCAAACAGCAAGCTGCTATCTGTTCATGAACCTATTTCTGGATTCTATTCTGTTGCAATAGTCTACATATTTATGTACTAGAGCTTATTAATATGTCTGATTCCTGGCAGGGCAAGGACCCTCTCTGCTATTGTATACCTTCACATTTCTACATCAATATTACAGTGCTTTCTAGTTCTCTCTAAAAAACTGTGCTGGGATGTTAATTGGAAACACACTGAACTCATGTGTTCATAGGGAATTAAATCTATATTAACCTGGCTTAATGGAGCCGGTGCCTCCATCCTTCATTTACATTTATGTAAGTGTCACATATATTTATAGTCCTTTACGTCTTTCAAAGAATTTTACATGCTTCTTTCCATACAGGCCTTATACCTCTTTGTTAGGTTTATTTATTCTTGACTATTTATAATTTTTGTTACTACTGAGGATGGCGCATGTTTCTCTTACATTTTCTAAGTAGTTGTGATAACAGTAAAGCACGCCACTGATTTCGTAGGTTGAGCTCGTACCCAACAACCTTGATGAACTCTTACCAGTTTTAACAGTTTGTCCATTGATTCTCTTGAACTTTCTCTACAGGCAATCATAAAATCTAGAAATAATGGTAATTTATCTAAAATTTGACTTATTGAGCAAGCATTCTTAAAAATGAAACTTAAGGATTAATTAACTTCTATGACTCTGAAACATTACTTCATTAAAAAGCAGAACAAAGAGAATTTACTAAGTCATAATTCACATGCTGGCGGCTCATGCTCCTGAGAATAATGCTAGTCGGTCAGGTCACAGATGTCTTTCTCCACGAAGGTTCTGCTTGTTATGAAGGAGATGAGAGACAAAGGCTTTGTTTCTTTCATCTTCGGGGGCCCACTAGCGCTTTGATTTTCATACAATTTAGCACTGATGTAAAAAGAAGTGCTACAAAGGTACGAAAGAGCTACGTGTCACCCTGACTCTTAAAGCCAGAAAGTAACGGACAGCCTGACAGTGCTAAGGTATCGTATCTACAGAGTGAGAAACCCTCCCTTATTCTCACATACTTTCCTAAGGTGAACTTTCCATTCTAAAAAGGGAAGTTGAACTTAAAGGAATTTTTAGATAAAACCAGAAAACCCAAACCTGTGAAACTGATGCATGGATTTTACTTGAACCCATCAACAACTCTATGTGCAGCATTCCTTAGTGGTTCTACTAATGGGGAATAATTTCCCTCCCGACCACTACGGCAAACACCTCGATGCAATATAAAAGTAGGCAAAACACCCAAATGCCACGTCGATGCATGACGACTCCTTCCAGCCCCAATCCAGCTCTATATTCTCTCCGCGGGCAATCAGTTGATTATACGGAATGTCAATGACACAAAATATGTAAATTCCTAAATTAAGGTAATTTGGCACTGTAGTTCACACAAACCATTTGATAATTAAGGAAAATTGCAGCATTTATGTATTTACAGATGTTTATGCTAAGAAAGTCAGTCACAGTTGAGTGAAAAATGATGCAAATATAAAAGACATAAATTTTACCTTCAACAAATTGACTATTCAGCTAACATTTATGAAAGCCCAGCAAGGAGCCCAAGGAGGGGATAGACACTGGACTAAGCACTGAAGTTACAAAGATAATTAAGAAACAGTTTCTGCCCTCAAGAAATAAAAAATGTAGTACTATATTTTTCAACCCTCCCTACCATCTAAGACATGTTACCTAGCTTTACCTCCTGGGATTTGTTTTCTCCTTCCCCTTCCTCACACCCAGGGAAGTGCTGACCCTCTGCAGAATCAATTCATCTAGCAGGAGAGACATATGTGAAGAAGTAATTACAATACAATATGAGAAATGCCATCAATTATACTCAGGCAGCTAGAGCAGCACCAAGATAGAACTCCTAATTTACAGGTAAAGGCAGAGAAGGGTTTAAAGGCTTCTCAGGGGATAAAAAATCTGACATGGGTTTTGAAGGTTTAGCAGGCACTCAGCAGGAGGAAAAGGAAATGAGGGCTGCGGAAATAAAAATGCCCTTCTCCATTATGGATAAGCAAGAAAATAAAGAGTACAAAGAAATAAAATACTTTGCCCACTGAAGTAAACAAAAAACGAAGTTATCTTGTCTCATTTTAGGTCTCAAAATAAATGAAAATCTAGCCTCTGACTTCTTAACCAAAACAACTTATTTGCTGGCTTTTACAATGACAATGGCTGCAGATAAGTGACATCCCTCAGGGATTTGACAATCATGTGAGAAAAGCGCTCTTTCTACCATAAACATACAAATAGTAAACCTAGACACTTAGTAATCTTGTGAGGGTCTTTTTCCTTAAATTATCTGTTTTATTTTTTAATTTGGGGAACAAATCCTTGGCCTGGAACCTTCCTTGCAAGTAAAGTTCCTTTTCTTTTCTAAATGCATTTGTTTCTTTGACAGGGCTTTCTGGGCAGAGAGAACCAAATGTACAATGCCACAAAAGTCTAATCACAACATGACATTTTGGGAACTGCAAGAATTCCACTTAATTATTTGAAATGGTACATACAGAACAACTAAGGAGTGGTGAGATAAAGCTAAAAATGGAGAAAGTAAAAAGCTTTATTGGCATACTGTTAATAAGAAATGGGTGCCTTTTCTATCAGCTCCATGTTTCTTAAGCTGAAGTCCAAGAACGCTGTATTTTCAAGGACGTCTTTCAGGTACTATATGTGAAATTTTTAATTTTATGTTTTCATTTCCACAGCAATGTAAACACAAGGAATACAGTCCTATTTTGGGTCATCTAGATGACCTCCATTTAACCTAAGACTGCCACTTACTTTAGTAAGCAAGTTTGCCTTTGTGTCTGAAACCTTGCAGTGATAACCAATCACCCAGAATGACAACATTTAACCTATACACGTTGATACGCATGTCTATGGCAAATTTAAGATTGGGTATCCTATCCTCAAAATGAGGGCAATCGACTTACATATTCCATCATATTCATGTTGCATTCTCTCCACAATTTCAAAGAATAAAGTTCTTTTTTGCAGTGGTAAGTCTCAACTGAAAATTGTTTTGCGTGAGTCTAAGGTGTTTAATGAATGTGTGCTTTAACTAGACATCAGTGAAAATAACACATGTAGCACAGTGACATAACCCTCTATCACTGCAAGCCTATCGCCTGCAACAGGTACACAATGCTGCACGAACACCAAGTGACATCACGGGATACAGTATGTAGGAAGGACTCAGAGTTACAAAAGGAAAACTCAGGATGCAGTTATCATAACACAGGGTGACACACAGACCTGCTAGAGAGAGTGATGGAGTACCTGTGCCATTTGTCAGTTATTTACTTACTATGTGAACAGCAATTAATTTTAGCAAAATTTGTTATTAAAGCAATGCTCAAAATTGAATCTCAGAGCAAAAAGTACTCCATTTTAGTTTTGTTTCTATTTTACAGATGTCTTTAAATTTATAGCTGTATAAGAGTAACACAAGTGTAAATGAAGTTATTTTGTAAATATTCTAACTAAAACTCCACTCTTCTGCCTGAGCTTTCAGACTGCCGGTGCTCAAGGCCCACACCACCTCTTCACCTTCATATCTCTTTTCTCTCCTTCAGGGATCATGTGCTTCATAACAAATGGTTATTTTTCAAAAAGCAAAAAACTTGTGTGAACATAGTGTCATCATGACTGCCTAAGAGACCTTTGTTTTTACATTCTAGGTTATTGCAAATCTTTCCTGTCCTGTCAAAATCAACCAAAGTTCACGTGAAATGGACCCAGGATAGGCCTTCTTTCCCAGATGCTTGCACCACATGCTAATCTGCTCTCTTCGGACCCCAACATTACTTGTTTTATGCCATTCACATTCTGCATCCCATACAGTTACCTGTACAGTAACTTTAACTCCCATACTTTATTCTAGGTTTTAAACTACTGAATTAAACAGAGCCTATTAGATAACAGTTCCTCAATATTTACCACACCACAAAACCATTTTTGTGTACTTATCTATTTAAAAAATACGCTACACTAAACTTCCAGCCAAGACAGAGGAGTAGGTAGATACATTTTGCCTCCTCACACAACCAAAAGAAGGACAACAACAAATTTAAAAACAAGATATAACCAGAACTGACAGAAAATCGAACTGTATAGAAGTCTGACAACCAAGGAGTTAAGGAAGAAACATTCATCCAGACCAGTAGGAGGGGCAGGGTCAGGCAGCCGGACAGAGAGGCAGCACAGCAAGGCAGCAGGTGGAGGACCAGGGCAGGCAAGGCGGCGGCTGGCAGACTGGTTGGTCCCACATTTGTGTACGGATAAACCAGGAGGAACAACTGGGGAGCAAAACAGACCACGAAACCCAGGGTTCCAGCACAGGGAAATAAAGCCTCAAAACCTCTGACTGTAAAAATCTGTGGGGATTATAGCAGCAGGAGAAACACCCAGCCTCAAAGGAGGGTTCATTGGAGAGACCCACAGGATCCTATTAGTACACAAAACCACACACCCAGGAATCAGCACCAGAAGGGCCCAATTTGCTTGTGGGTAGTGGAGGTAGTGACTGAAAGCCGCTGGCAAGTGGCACTGTTCTCTCTCTCTCTCTCTCTCACCCCTCCCACATACAGCATACCACATACAGCACCACAATGCAGTGACATGGGTTGCCTCACCCTGGTGAATACCTAAGGCTCAGTGCCTTACTATGTAACAGGGGAGTCAAGACAAAAAAAAATGGCCCAAATGAAAGAACAATGAAAGCTATGAAGAGATGGCCAACCTATCAGATGCAGAGTTCAAAACGCTGGTAATCAGGATGCTTACAGAAATGGCTGTGAATGGTCACAAAACAGAGGAGGAAGTGAAGGCTATAAAAGTGAAATAAAGGAAAATGGACAGGGAACCAACAGTGACAGGAAGCAAACCAGAACTCAAATCAACAATTTGGAGCAGAAGGAAGAGACATTCAACCAGAATAGATAGAAGAAACAAGAATCCAAACAAATGAAGAGAGGTTTGGGAACTTCCAGACAACTTTAAACGTTCCAACATCCTAATCCTAGGGTGCCAGAAGAAGAAGAGGAAGAGCAAGAAATGGAAAACTTATTTGAACAAATAATGAAGGAGAACTTCCCTAATTTGGCAAAGGAAATGGACTTCCAGGAAGTCCAGGAAACTCAGTCCCAAAGAAGTTGGACCCAAGGAAGCACATACCAAGGCACATCATAATTACATTACCTAAGATTAAAGATAAGGAGAGAATCCTAAAAGCAGCAAGAGAAAAGCAGAGTTGCACACAAAGGAGTGCCCATAAGACTGTCAGTTGATTTCTCCAAAGAAATCTTGCAGGCAAGAAGGGGCTGGAAAGAAGCATTCCAAGTCATGAAAGGCAAGGACCTACATCCAAGATTACTCTATCCAGCAAAGCTATCATTTAGAATGGAAGGGTAGATAAAGTGCTTCTCAGGTAAGGTCAAGTTCAAGGAGTTCATCATCACCAAGCCCTTATTATATGAAATGTTAAAGGGACTGATCTAAGAAAAAGAAGATGATCAAAAATATGAACAGTAAAATGGACAACTCACAGCTATTAAAAACTAAACCTCAAACAAAAACTAAGCAAACCACCAGAACAGGAACAGAATCACAGAAATGTAGATCACATGGAGGGTTATCAGTGGGGAGGAAGAGGGGAGAGAGGGGGAAAAGGGAATAAGCATAAATGGTAGGTACAAAATAGAGAGGGGGAGGTTAAGAATAGTGTAGGAAATGGAGCAACCAAAGAACTCATATGTATGACCCATGGACATGAACTAAGGTGGGGGAATGCTGCTGGGAGTGGAGTGCAGGGCAGAGGAGAATATATGGGAGGAAAAAAATGGGACAACTGTAATAGCATAATCAATAAAATATATTTAAATAAATAAATAAAAACATGCTACACTGATGTATCTTTAGTAAGCTACTTATAATGAATACCAGATACATTTACAATCTCTGTTCACAGCAACAAGCTGCTAGGTCTCGCTCTTGTTAAATTTCATCAACTTCGTTTGAAAGCGAAGTAGAGGTTGGAATTATGCCCACTACACATGGATGTAATCTTTACTACAAGTTTAAATGACAGAGGAATTGTAAGGGAGAGTCGAGTAACAAGTTAGAATTATGGAGGAGCCGAGCATACCTTTTGGTTGCTTTGATCAAAGATAATACAGCTATATTTCTTACTAAAGTTTATTTGTTAGTAATTTGGGTATACAAAATTGCCAAAGTAAATATTCAGGCGACTGAATATTTATGTTCCCTGACTGTGATAATCAATCATTGAATACATCTTTTACCCAAGATAAAAAGAAAAACCAAATTCAATATAATAATTAAGAAAATCACATTACCTAGTCTTTTATAAATTTTATTTTAGAAAAAAGTAATTAAGATATGAAAAGGTTCTATGACACACAAAGTCAAAGAGCTGGATATCCAGGATTCTAAATTAAAGATATTATCTTTAACTTCAAAAGATTCCAGAAATAAAGATTTAAAACATACCTGTCATCCAAAACAATAATAACTTCACCATGTTTAAAGGTAAGTTCATTGTCCTCAACGGCTTCGAAATCATATAAAGCTCTCACTTTTCTTGCGACTTTATTATTTAACTGGACGTCTGCGGACGGGTATAAGGGTTTTGTTTCTGTGTGCTGCTGCTTCTGCTCTTGCAACGATAATTCAATAGCTAGTTTCAAAAAAGTAACCAGAATTAATTCTGACTGTTTTGAAGTTTAAAAAGAGATATTAATGTTATATTTAATAAGGGTAAAGCAAGTGTTTTATCTGTCCAAATAAACACTAGGCAGTTAACTTTCTAGAGGGGCAGAGAATCATGGCATTTTTTAAAATAAAGTTTTTGCTCATTCCTGATTATAACAGTCTGTCATATACAGCAGCTATTATTTTTATAGCAAACAGATTGTGACATTTTAATATGGGTAGCTTTCCATATAGGACAAGCTGGGAACATATATTTCTGTGCTTGACTCATAACTTTGGCATTAAAGAAAAGGTGAAATGTAAGCTTTCCAAAGGTAGGACATTAAATACATGTTATTGACAAAGATAATGAATTAATCTTATGATCATGTCAATTGTTTTACTTAATTTTCAGACTCTGCTAGTGTCTATATTTGAGGTAAAATACGAAAAGTATACCCAGTTTTATTATAACTGTTATTTGTTTCAATGACTTGTTCTGGCAAGGATGTTTCCAGTAACACTAAACTGCACATTTGATGATCTACCTTTAGCTATGTCCTCATCTTCTTTGTTTTTGCTCGATGATATGCCATTCTTGGCAGCAGCTGCAACAGGCTGTAAATGCACAAGTAAAATAAACACAACTACCCTTCCAAAGAAAACACAAGTTCTATAATTACTCACACATGCTAATTTAAAATAAAACTGATAATAACTAATACGTTTCACTTAAAAGTGAAGTTCTTTATGATAATTTTAAGTAGTTGTTTTCAAATACTAAAATAAAACATCAGAATTTTTAAGAAAACATTATCAACTCAAAAAAGACATGAACTGGCTCATACATTGCATAAACCTTAGCATCTGACCCAGTACTTGGCAGACAGAAAGTACTTAAAAAAGAGTCTTTCCTGATTGCACTTCCTGATCTCCATCCTCCAAGGTCTCTTAACTCAGTGAGAGGCGCTGTATCATAGCGTACAGCTACAAGGGAAGTGGCAGCAAGAAGCCATGATGCTATGAAGAGGAGGAAGGACAAATTCAAAGGGTATGGTCTACAATGCCTGTTAAGCCCTCTTTTACTACTCATTGTGTTTAATGGTGGTAGCTCTGCAGGCACAGCAGAGGACTAAGGAAGGTCATGCTTAAACTTAAAGGCATGGAAGACAGAGGTATCCAGGATTCTGAATCATCAACCAGTTCTTTAACACAGATTTCTGAGAATGACGAGCAGAAAGGACAGAGCAGGAGAATGCTTGCTTTTTGTTACTTATAAGACTTCTACCCCCAAAATCTACCTAGAATCCTTAGACCTGGTCAGCTACAAAGATTCTTTTTGTCTCTATAGTCTAGTGTCTACAATAAAATTTTACACACACACACACACACACACACACACACACACACACACACACACACACACAGAGTCTTCTTCCTAGTCTCTTTCCCTAACCCATATATTATATTAATTGGAGGGCAAGAGGCGCTGAGAGCAAAACCCAAGACACAATGTTTTTCTCCCACAGACCTGAAGAGTCCACACAGTGACGCATCACTCCCACCTCCACTCCATCCTACTAAAGCTGTCCCCTACTTCCCCAAATAAACTTCGTCTTACGGTTCCACCCTTCTTATATATAAGCCATTCCTTTCAGGCACATTCACTCTTTAACAAACAGGTCCTGAGCTTTCTCTACCTCTTGAATACATCCCAATGCCCAAATTCTACCTCTTCGTTTTCCCCAGCCCAGTCTGTACTTACCTCTCTGTCCGGGCACATAGCATTTGTACCCCTCATCCATATTTGTCACTTATAATTTAGTTATTTTTCACATGCACATAGCTACCCTTCAAATTTACTATAAATTTCTTGAACGTAAGGCTCTCTCATCCACCGAGGCCTTCAGCATGACTCTGGAGTAGCATTAAACAGATTATTTATGGCCGAGTCACTTCTCAAAGTTCTGATACGTAGAAGAAATTCACTACAATTAGCACACCTACTAAATATAAGATACTGTGCCAGATAGGCACGTGGAGAGTGGAGGTGGGTTTATTAAAATAGCCCTGGCCCAGATTTTATATAAGATACACACCCTCAAAATCATATAGGGTCAGCCATGGGTTTGAACGGATCCCTTACCTGAGAACCTGCTGGAGGAAAAGTAATTCCTTCTTCTTTCATAGATTTAATAGTTGCAGATATCAGACTAAACTGGGGGTCCTTCTGAAATTCTTCTGACCACTCCACCATTAAAGATTTCAGTTTTTCACATACTTTAGGATGAGCCTTTCAAAGAAAAGGCAAAGAAAAAAAACACTGTGGTTAAAATAAGTACTTGAATAATTTAACAACAAAGAGAATTACCACCCAAATTTTCTTGAATCATATGAACGGCAACAGAAGTCCAGCAATACCTAGCCTAGGCAAGTACTTGATAATGCCTATTTACGTTTTAAGATATAGTTATTTCTTGCAAAATTACCCTTTTTGAACATCAATTTCTAAGTCTTACTATAATGACAAGTCTTTTATATTCAGAGGTTATTTCTTCAATGTTTTCTTATAAGCTTTTTATGTCAACTGAACTACAATTCTGGGATTTCTGCCACTAATAGCATGGGAATGGTGCACTGGAGTTTCCACCTTAAAGAAGTCAGTAACAACACCCCTACATTGAAGACCCCTCCACCCTGCTCCACCTTTGCTCTCCATCTCTAATGGGAATCAGCACAGAATGGTGGTCATTTTGGATACTGGACTCACAGAAACCTGCATCTGAACCTCAGCTCTGCTACTTACTAGCTGGCATTACCCTGCACAAGGTACTTAACATCTAAACATGTTTCTGCATCTATAAAATAAGAATGACAAGAGAATCTAACTTCTAAGTGTTGTTAAGAGCATTAAACAAGAGAGGCTATGTGAAATGCTTACAGCAGTGACCGGTAACTAACCATCAGTAAACATTACCTATCATCACTAGCATATATGCCTTGGGGAGGAAAACAGATTTTGGTGCTACAAATAAAAACATCAAATTTTAGAACAGGAAGTTTTATTTCATTCCAAATGTATCTAAAAATGATTTCATTTATAATACAACTTTATTAATGCTATCTATAGTTAAAATGACATAGAGTACATGTATTTTTTAAAATAACTTAAAATTTCTTCTCTTTTAAAAATTTACCTTATTTTTTATCAGAGCACGTACTTCTGTTGCAAAATCACGGGAACATACTTCTAAATGAAATATCTTTCCACAGTTTGCCACACAAGCCCCAAGAAGCTATTAATTAAAATAAAAATCAATATACATATGTTGAGATATTAACTTACTAAAATAAACATACACATAAAATTTGGATCAAATAACAACATGACTTTTACTTACAGTTAATGCCTGCAGAGCAACATGAGGAACCTTATGATTTACCCTTTTCATTATGGCTTTTAGGCAATCTTTTGCTCTAAGAGAAAAAATGAAGGAGGTTA
>VMDR010022143.1:0-16392 GCA_007922815.1 Macrotus californicus
TCATGCATAATAACATAAATACTAATTACACCTATATCAATAGCAATTTTCCACCTAAGAGTTTGAAATGGTACAATTTCTACAAAGTGCAATTTGGCGTTATTTATCAAAATTATAAATGCATTTCCCTTGGACCTAGCAATTTAACTTCTAGGAATTTACCCTGCAAATAAAACTGCACACAAAAAGAATGACTTATATACAAGCTTATTTATTGTAACCTGGGTTGTATTAGCAACAGGTTGAAAATAACCTAAGGGACCATAGTTCAGGGACTGACTTAAAGAAAAACTTGGTCCATAGCCTACAAGGCAATACAAGGTAGCTTTAAAAAAGAAAAAGGAGTTCTTTGTGTGCCAAAATGGAAAATTCTCCCACACGTATTGAGTAGTAAAAACAAGAGATCTGGAACAATGTAAATAAATTTTTATATTTTATGTAAAAATGTAGAAAGAATAGGAATATAAATTTACATTTCATTCTAATTGTACAAAGACACCAGAGAGATGCACATGAAACTAATAAAACTGGTCACCTCTGAGAGTGGGAGGGGGGTGACCAAGGCAGACAGATGCAGGAATGGGAGTGAGACCTCTTACTGCATTGTCTTGAATATTGCTTTAATTTATAATCAGGTGCATTTATTTCCTACTCAAAAATGAAATAACAAAATAAAATTCTTTTGCCTCTTAAGTCAATAGTTACAATCTTTCCATGATTATGGAATATTACAAATAATGAGTTATTTTTCTTGAATTAATTTTGTCTTATAACTCTTTATTTCATCTCATTACTAATTTCCCATAGAGCCTCAAAGAACATAATGAACCCAGTGCCCTTCGGGAGATGATGAAGTGCTCTCGTCAGCCACAAACAAACTTAGACCAATAAAAATACTTTTCTCCTGATCTTTTAATTTTAATTTCCTTTGTTACTTCTATTTCCCTGAAAGCCAAGTAACTCAGATGTTGCTAATTTAGCATCAGTGTAGAAATGCACAATGGACAGACAGTTGTGTTATAACAAGTTCTATTATAAACCATCATATGACAAGCTAGATAATTTCTTACTTGATTATTCACGTGTGATTGGAATGGTGCTCCATATCATATATGAAATTGAAGAACTGGCAAAGGGAAAAAAGATTTTCACTATAAGATATTTTACTGGAAAAGGCCAAGTGTTTGATATTTTTGGCATACAAAGCTGATTAGCTCAGAAGAGTCAAACAACAGATTTAATTTTTATCGAATTAATCCCTGTTAAATGCACAGAGTTAAAAAATGATTTTCTCCTATTTATTAATGTCTTCAATGTCTCCCTAGTACTTTAAAATAAAATGCAAGGTTTAACCTTATGATTGAAAGATTAGATGAGGCCTGAACCAGTAAAAATAGATTTTTTAAAGGAAAAGTTATTTTGAGTGGAGTGCTAGCTGTACTAGACAAATTCAGTCGGGCCTCCTCTTCAGTCTTGTCAAAGCTCAGCACAGTCCAGAAGGCACTACTGTGTATGCCAAAAAATCAGAGCAGCAGCAGTTAAAAAAAATAAGTGCACTAAGAAATATTAAATGGAAAGCCAATGCCTATAAATAAAAAGGCAAGTGAGCACTAATCAATCATAAGTAAATCTGAACAGAAAATAGGAGTTGGAAGGGTGAGAGAGATTTCACATACAACATATGAGACTAGATACAAATGATTTAATTAAACTGCGTTCCTTCTACACAAGACTCAAAATCTCTAAATGTTAAGAAAAACTGGAGTATAGAAATGCAACGTCTTGCTTTGCAATCTATAGCGGATGAGTAGCAAGACATATGCCAACAGCAGAAATAGAAGCAGTTGATGAATCCTGGGTGAGTGGAAGTGTTTCATTATCTGTGTCTGTTTCTTGCTATTCCTCTCAGCTTTATGGCTGTTACCAAAGAACTAAACCCTTTCCACTATGAACAATAGCAGCCTCCCTATACTTCAAGTTTACAGAATACAAAACTAATTTCAATGAATATAGGGTGGGGCAAAGTTAGACTTGCATTTTTGAGTATGTGAAACACAGTTTATTCTTGTATTATTATTTATTAATTATTGTATTTTCCACATGAACAGCTATAAACGTACTTTTGTCTCACCCTGTATTAAATAAATGTAGTCAAAAATTAAAATAATCCAATCAATAAAATAAATGTTGGAGAGACCAGAGGAAAGGGAGAGGAAGGAGAAAGAAAAGAGGTTGGTAATTATAAGTGTGAGGAGAGGAAAAAGGCATTCACGGCTGCCTGCTGGTCAGCCTCAAAAAACAGGAAGTTAAGTGTAGACGTCATCTAGTTGACCTTTAAGGCCAGTCTTGCCTTAGGAAATTATTTATGCTGCTCAGCAGCAATGGACCATATGGCCTTCTTTCTAGAAGGGAAGTTGAATCTTTTCAAGTAAGAGGTCCCCTCAGCATTATGACATTTAGATTCCAAGAAATAGATGTGGGTTGACAAAAACATGCTCCATAGGCTACTTGGATGTCCATGATTTTATGTCTTGAATTAATTATATGTAAGTCAGAAAAAAATTGAATCGTTTTTTCTTGTATACATTTAGGCTTTAAAGTAAAGGGAGTATGAAATTCTGGAATTAAAATCTGAGAGATTTTCCAAGCTCTCTCTATTTCTCTCTCTCTCTCTCTCTCTTTATCTATCTATCTATGTATCTATGTATCTATCTATCTATCTATCTATCTATCTATTATCTATCTAATCTCTCTATATATCTACATCTATAGATGTATATCTCAATACCAATGTTTATTCTTAATTCTATGAAACTTGAGAATGTGACGACATACTAGAGGCCATAATGAGCTTGTTTCTTATTAAATCATTGGAAGGATAAATCTAAATCCATACAGCAAAACCAAAAATCAGTTTTCTAACCTAATAAATGACAGCCAGGATTTTGAAGGGGAAGGAGTTATTTTTAAAAGCAAAGATGATTTCTGTGGTTGGTAGCTCTGGTAATGGGTAGCAAAAATGGCTCATGGGAAAGGCACATGTAATGCTAATAGATTGACTGAAAAGGAAAACATTATTATTGGTGCTTTCCCCCCCTACCAGATCCAGTGATATCACTACTGCAATCTGTTATTTATGTAGAAAGGCAGTAAACAGTGGCAAGGAGAGTATCTGTACGGGAACATCTTTGAGAAGTTGCTTGAAAAATAAGCATGTGATGAATATGTGAGAAGCATTTATGCAGTTGGCAGCATATAAATTCTCAGAACAGTAGGGGATAAAATGGGTTAGATAAAGAAAATTAAGGATTAGGTCCAGATAAACAAGGGGATATTTGTAACATATTTATTTAATTAAAAACTGGGAATATAGCATACACCTAAAATGAAACCCAGCCTGAAAAAAATTTTAAAGTATTTACATTCAGAATAAATTTTAAGACTCTAAAATTTCACTTTAGCTCATATTACAATCTACAATTTACAGCAGGGTATAGTGGTATTTTGTTTCTACAATTTCAAACAATTAAACACACCCTCTCTATGAAGATCAGTTTATATTAAGATTTTTCAGCCTTGACACTATTGAAATTTTGTGCCAGATACTGCTTTGCCATGGAAGGCTGACCTGTCTGTGGTACGTGGGGCATTCAGTAGCATCCCTTGCCTCCATCCACCAGATGCCGATGGTATCAGCCCATTTGTGACAACCAGCAGTGTCTCCACACATTGTCAAATGTCCCCCGAGTGGCAAAATCTCCCCTAGTTGAGATCATTAATCTGTATCTCTTATGAGAAAATGGCCTCTCAAATGGCATATGTACGTAATTTTTAAAATTCCCTCATTTAAGTCTAAAATGAATTTATAGGAACTGTGTGAATGATAAAACAAATTAAAACATAAGTTGAGAAAATTTTCTTTAGCAAAGAAAAAAGCCTCAGATGGAACCGTGAACACTAAATGTAGTCACTCACAACCAGTCTTGTTTCCCGGCTCTTCTTTTGCCCTCTTGGTTTATACAGGCTGAATTCTCTCTGATTTCCAGGCATAGCAACGTGCCTTCCCCTCTCACTGGGGTAGGGCGGTGTTATCAGAAAACCACGCTATTGCCTTTTCTCATCGCCTGACAAATCTGCTCTTTAGGGAGAGTCTCAAGATTTTCTTTCTGATCGCTATTGGTAATAAAGGTTGCTCTGATCACTGTTTTCCCAATTTAGTAATTAATATGCTCAGTTTGTATAATAATCAAAATATGCCATTTCCCTTCATCCCAGCTTGTGTCTGAGAGCTGGCTTCCTGTAGTTAGGAAAGTATGACCAGCTTCTTTTCTGTTTCCCTGCCTAGAGCTTTTATTCTTCCTCTCCCTCTCTCCACCACCAGGCTAATTTTTGGACCCTCTTGGCACTGCAGCAAGAAAAGGAGGCACTAAAGGCAGCAGAAGAGGTTTTACTTGCTGATACTGTTGTTGGGTAATGTCAGCCTTCTCTGGGCTTCTCTCTTTTAGGGTGATTTTTGTGAATTTTTTGGGGCCCCCATCTCCCAAGCATTGTCTCTGGCTGGTTCCTTGTTACCTTTCGTCAGCCTGTATGTTATATGATGGGGCCTTACCCTCCCGGGGCACTCTCTTCTACCAAATCTCAGACAACTGCAGGCTAGCATACCCCACATCTGGAAAGTAGCAAATACTCAAGTGTTCTTTGCCCTGATAAACCTTGGATGTGTAGGGCACCCCCAGTGCTGCCAAGTCTCTTTGCTCCAACAGTGGAGCACCCACAAGCCATAGTCATTCACCTTTTGGAATTGGCAGGAGTGAGTCAAACATCAGTCTGTTGTGTTCCCCATGCTGTAGGAGAGACACATCAAGCACTCTGAGGGACCTAATGAAGCCCGTTCCCTAGGTGTGAGGGGACGAGCAAGCTTACACACCTTCCTCGAAGGAGGCAGGTTGGTATACTCATAAGTTAGCTTTTTTTCAAATAAATCCTTCTCCAGGTTCCTTCTTTATCCTTTTTATACCTGTCAAAGTATACTTTCAAAAAGTTATAAGCATAATTCTTATACAAATATGTAGTGAGCACATGCAAAGATTTATGTTGTGGTAGTCTCCCTGTAACCACAAGAGATTTCCAAAATTTCTGAAATTTTCCATTTAGTATTTTTGACCGTGGTTAGTTATGGCTTACTGAAATAGTAGAAAGTGAAAGCATAGTTAGGGCAGGGGGACTGTGGCACTCACACATTAGTAGTGATGATGAGAAATAGGTCTGCTGGGGATAAGAGGTACTGAAGTACACTACAGCTGGTGAAAAAAGAATACAGAAATAAGGTACAAAAGTGAGACACAAACCTGGCTAAAGTCTTACAGAGCAATGAAATGGTACCCTTTGAGGTTATTTCTTCTACCAGGCATAAATAATTTGCATCTCTACTGGACAAAAATAATTTGTAGCTTATCAATGTTCTATAAGTTAATATTTCATGCTACAAGTTCTGGGCCTCAAGGTATAGTAGAGAAGAGAATTCTCTTTCTCTAGAGCAACTATAGCTTGCAAGCCCAATGAAGCCAGGCTGAATTTTTACATAAAGTTTTACTGAAATATAGCCACAAATGCCCATTCTTTGTGTATTACCTAGATGATGGCAAAGTGTAGTAGATGACACAAAGACCGTAAGTGCCCCCAAAGCCCCCAAATATTTACTATATGACTCTTTTTAGGAAATAATTTGCCGACTTTTGTAGAGCGTCAGGTAACCCAAACTGCAGGTGGACTCGACAGGCCATGCCTTCATACGACTTTGAAAGGGCGAACAATAATCTTTTTGCTCTAATTCCAAAGTTTGGATAATTGTTCTTAACATAACCTTGATATGGATGAGGATATAAAGAGGTTTTGACTATTTTTTTTTGTGCTGGTCTTGTCTCTTATTTTGGAATTTAGGGATAGTTGGGGTTCTCAGCTGAAACAGATATTAAAATAGTTCCACATAGATGTTGCATTAAAATATTATCCTGAGTAGCTTATGACCTGGTGTTAGGGATTATGATTTGGTGTTCTGTTAAGGTGGAAATTCTCATAACTTTGCAAAAAGATCTACATTTTTTTCTTTGAGTTGGCAATTACTGAAGTTTGTATGTGACAGTAACACCAAGTGACTCAAAATAATTGTTGAAAGTAATTCAGCTTTAAATTTTTTGTTATTTTTGTTTTAAATTTTACTTGGAAAACTGCTGCAATTTGGTATTCGTTAAACGTAATATTACTTAATCTAGTTTTCTGCTTACTTTTAGATTGTTTTGTCAGATGGTAATGATATTTATCGGTGGGTGGCTGCATATCACTTTTTCAGTTATTATTTTTCCTAGAGATATGATTTATTTGTTCTAAAGTCACGACATAGTTGCTAATGATTCATTTAAACTGTGTTTCCCTGTGGAAGTGGTTTGCTGGTGGGAGAATTCGGTGGCAAAAGATCTTGGCTACAATTGTGTTTCCTCCATTAGCTCATTTAACTTACCTGCTCTCTTTTTATGCCTTCAATAAGGATAACAATGGGACGTGGTTCCACTTACCTTACAAGGCATTTGAGAGAATGGTAAACGAGACAGTGCTTTGTCAACTATGGGTTTCTTAGGCAGTGTGAGTCATGGCAGCAAAAAATCGAAAATTGTTCTGACTACATTTTAACAAATTTATATTCATCAGTACTTTTCAGGCTGTTAGAGCTCAATTCCTGCTTTTGCCCATGTACCTCCTCGGATTTCCTGGGATTGGGCTCAGAGTTGCCGCCTATGCTGACCTCCACTTGACCATATGTCCCTTTTTGCGTCCTCTAATCGATTTTCACCTCTTTAAGGACAAAATTTTACCTTCTACAAATAAGTAGAATTTGCATATATTCTTGATTTATGGGATAGTAATTTGTATTAGAAGCATAAAGGAGCAGGTGACATGGATTAGGGGAAGATATTTAATTGCAGAGCAAAAGACCCTTGGACTTATAAAAACCAGTCCCTCACCCCAAAAAGAGCAGGACAACAACATGACAATTACAGTGGCACAAAAGTGCTGGTAAAGTGTTACCAGGACTAAACAGGACTGAGGGCAGTGTGGGAGAGCGGGGTGTGACAAAGGGGAAATAGGTGTACCACAAAATAACATGCAAGGCTCTTGGTGATCGCCTTCATTTTCTAGTTAAGGCTTCTCTTTCTCTTGGTTTCCTTTCTTTTTTTTCTTTGTCCTTTTTTTAAAATTTAATTGTTCAAGTACAGTTGTCTCCATTTTCCCCCCACCACTCCCCCCTCCACTTAGCCATCCCCACTCCCCACCCTTGATCCTACCCCTCTTTGGTTTTGTGTGTGTGTCCTTTGTGGTTCTCTTTCATCTAATACTAATACTGATACGTTGAAATCTGATCAGATCACTGGTAAGGAGTAGGAAGGGGCCCTAGGAGGAGTTTGCCCAAGGCAATGGTAAACAACCTAGGATGAAAATAGCTGAGAAAACTGAATGCCTTCAGAGAGCATGGAACTATGGGCAAGGAGATTTGAAATAAAAGAAGGGTTCTCCGGTGGCTGCCTCTGGCTCTGTTGCTCCTGGACTGGGGGGCTCTCTCTGGCTCTCAGGCTCTTTTCTTCCTCGAGGATTCCTGGATGATTATGCTGCAGCTGCCTGTTTCCCAACAGACAGTGTTTGGGATGGGAAGGAACTCTGGGTGCAGCCTAGGATTGAGCTGGCCTGGCACAGTGGCAGGTTTATTCTTCTTTGGCTGTTCTAGAAGGGCCGATCTCTGAGGGAGAAACCTGCCATTCTTCCAAAATTGTGTCACTTTTCTATCTTATGTTGTTTTAGTTTGTAAACTAACCCCATAAAAACAAGGTACTTAAAACTTACAGGGGAATGATAGGAGAACCCAGGTGTTAAAGAGTTTAGCCCTGATAGGCTTAAGTGACAAATGCAGGTGGAAAGCTGTTATTCCAAAATTGTGAAGTTTTTGAGCAAAGACTCCTTCCCTTTATCACCAAAGGAATTTTGCCTACAAGGTAGCAGTAGGCAGCAGGCCCCCAATTACTGTTTGGTACCAATACTATTTTTAATAAGTTAGGTATGTCGGGAAGAGAATAGGCTACAGAGGCTTATATTTGGAACCTAGTACATACCATAGTTCCAGTGGTTTAGAGTGCTGGGAATGTTAAGGGCTCTTTGATTAGCTTGTTGTGAGGTACTATAAACTCAACCTTGGCAATGAGACAAATGACAATTAAAACCACTTGGGATGTACTTTAAAAAATTACTGATATTTTGTTAAAAAATATAAAGTTCATATAGAATGTTATATTGGTTGCCTATTGCTACTTTTTACAAGTTACTGCAATTTAGTGGCTTAAAACAACAGAAATTCATTATATTATAGTTTTGGAGGTCAGATGTCCAAAATAGGTCCTATGGACCTTAAATCAAGGGCTGTGTTCCTTCTGGAGGAGGGCTGTCCAACCCGCGGCCCATGGGCCGCATGTGGCCCAGGATGGCTATGAATGCGGCCCAACATAAAATTGTAAATTTACTTAAAACCTTTTCTTTGCTCATCAGCTTTCATTAGTATTTCTGTATTTAATGTCTGACCCAAGACAACTCTTCTTCTGGTGTGGCCCAGAGACGCCAAAAGGTTGGACACCCCTGTCGGGAGAACATAGGCGGGTATTCGTTCTTTTCCAGCTTGTGGAGGTGTCGGCATCCCTTGCTCCTCACTCCTGGGTCAACATCCATCATCACATCTTTTATGGTTCTGATCCTCAGGCCTCCTTCCCAAAAGGATCCTTGGAATTACATGGGATCCATGCACATAATCAGGATAATCTCATCTCAGGATACTTAAATAAATCACATGTGCAAAATCCCTTTGCCATGCAAAGTAACAAACCCATATAAGTTTCCAGGGTTAGGACATGGACATCTTTGATGGGGTAAATTCTCGTAATCCCTGGTTTAGGAATACAGATGACTTGGTTCATGAAAAGCTATAGGAGGCAAAACCCTTAAACCATTATTCCATAGAATAAACAACGTTATATAATGATTGTACTTTTGCAGCTAAAACAGGACAGAGTATATTCTTTAGATTTTCTTGCAGACTTTCAAAACGTTGAACTATGCATAATAATGGAAGCCCCTGATGTTACTCTTCAATACCGGTAGTAAGAACAAAAATGAAACATCCTTCCAGTTTATGATGGGTTAGGGGTACCAAGGCACAGAGAGAGGGTGCAAGATCAAAACACCTGGGGATTTCCAAAAAACAACTTCTGGTCAATGTTTTATTTTGTGTTGGTGGTTGTTTTCTTTTCCAAACTTTTCATATAAACTGCCAATTTGAATTCAAATTGTCTGGTTTGAATTTTATTTCTATTTCCATATCCCTTATGTTCTTAAACAGGAATCTCTTAGTTATCATCAGGCTTAATTAGGAGGAAGAGAAACAAAGAGTCTATGTAAATGGGATAAACTAACTTAGAATAACTAAGAGTTTAAAACATTTTGATGGATGAGTGGAAAATAATCTGTTAAATTTAAAGAATCATGTTACTTTTTTTTTAATAACCACAAAGTCTGCATTGCAATGTATAAATACTGAGTTTCATATGGTCTACCTTAAATGGTATTCGAAACAGCATGGCCTTGTTACTTAAACTGAAGCAACACAGCTGTCTTCTTGTTGCTTCCTTTGCATTTTTAGGAAAAGATACTTTTCTGAGTCAGAAGTTTTAGCCCTGGAAGGTTGTCTGACCAGACTGTAGGTATTTACTGTGAAAATTACATCATTCTATCTCATTGAACTTTCCAGACATTTGCAAAAGTTTATAACTTTTTAAATATTATTAGTTTCTTAGTACTACATAGTGAGCTGGGTTCCATTAAATTAGCCAGCCCTGGTTTGTTGCAGGACCTCTCACCTTGCGCTCAACCAGTCACTGCCTGTTTATACAAGGCGCACCAAGTGTGTGGCGCTGTGCTGCGTGCTGCACCAATGAAAAGAAGGGTAAGGTGATTGGCAAGTGAATAATAGATCCTTATACCTGGAGGGGGTTCCCGTATTCAAAACACACCCTTCAGTTTGTGGGAAGGATTGGGAGGCAATGCACCAAGGAAACAGCATGGATTTTCATGTCAGAAAGAGCCACGTTCATATTCCAACTTTGCCATTTTAAAAGTGTAGGTATGTAATACCTCCATTACAGTGTGGCTGTGAGGATTTTATTTATTGTTGTGATTTTTTTAAATTACGTTTTATGAGACTGACACACTATCTACTGTGCTAACGAGGCACCTGAAATGATATTTTATTGATTATGCTGTTACAGTTGTCCTGTTTTTCCCCCCTTTGCTCCCCTCCACCCAGCACCCCCATTTCCTCAGGCAATGCCCCCAACCATTGTTCATGCCCACGGGTCATGTGTATAAGTTCTCTGGCTACTTCCCTTCCAACATGTCCCTTTACATCCCTGTGGCTGTTCTGTAACTACCTGTTTGTACTTCTGAATCCCCTCACCTCTCCTGCATTCTCGCACACACCTCTCCAATCTCTTTATCTTTAATCTTTGACACCTTTAATCTTTAATTATGATATCTTGAGATGGGCCTCTTTGTGTCTAAGAATTTTAGAAAATATTAAAAGCAAACTCTCAAGACAAAACTATGGAGACAGTGAAGAAAAAATCAGCAGTTGATGGAGTTGGCAGGGTGGGGATGACTAGGCGTAGCAGACAGCCGTTTTAGGCCAGTGGAAATACTGTGTGTGGTACCATACTGAAGGGTCTCTTTCACGTTACAGTTGTTGAAACCCAAGGTACAACACCAACTGTGAACTGTCGTGTAAACTGTTGATGGGTGGTTATGACGTGTTGTGTAATTTCATCGATTGCTACAAATGTTCCATTCTGGTAGGAGATACTGATAATGGGGGAAGCTAGCTGTGCATGTGTGGGGGCCAGGTACATATGGAAACTCTCTGTACCCTTCTCCCAGTTTTGCTCTAAACCTGAAACTGCTCTAAAATAAAAGTTCTTAATGAAAACCAAACTCTCCTGTTTTAGTGCCTGACAATTAATAGATTATTAAGGATGAAAGTTAAAATTATTAGACGACAGAAGCCTTCAGGCTGTTTTCAGAGTGCCCCTGAATAGCATACACCACACTTAGACAGAAAGAAGTTTGGATAAGACAGCTTCCCCCTGAATTATTCTGCTTGCCTAGTTCTGTCTATGGACACCACATTCTTCTCCTTATTTATCACACAACAACCTCTGTGCTGGGATTGGGGGGGCTAGACAGTTAGGGGGGTGTTGAAAATAATAACAGTGACTTGTTGAGAATGACCATACATGAACTTTATAAGATTTATTAGATGTTGAATTTAGCAAAATATCTGTGATTGTGAATTTTTAATGTCAATCTCTAAATAAATGTTGAAAACATTCAGTCTAATATTTAAAAAAGAATTTAAGTATATTTTCTTGATTATGCTATTACAGTTGTCCCATTTTTTTTTCTCCCTTTTATCTCTCTCCACCCTGCACCCTCCTCCCACAAGTATTTCCCCTGATTAGTTCATGTCCATGGGTCACACATATAAGTTCTTTGGCTTCTCCCTTTCTTACACTATTCTTAACCTCTCTCTATTTTGTACCTACCCTTTATGCTTCTTTTTTTTAAGATTTTATTTATTTTTAGAGAGATGGGAAGGGAAGGAGAAAGAGAGGGAGAGAAAAAACCATATGTGGCTACCCCTTGTGTGCCCCCCATTGGGGACCTGGCCTGCAACCCAGGCATGTGCCCTGACTGGGAATCCAACCAGTGACCTCTTGGTTGACAGTCTGGCACTCAATCTACTGAGCCACAACAGCCAGGGCCAATTATGCTTCTTATTCCCTGTACCTTTCCCCTATTCTTCCTCCCCCTCCCCAGTGATAACCCTCCATGTGATCTCCATTTCTGAGATTCTGTCCCTGTTCTAGTTGTTTGCTTAGTTTGTTTTTGTTTTTTATGTCCAGTTGTTGATAGTTATGAGTTTGTTGTCATTTTACTGTTCATAGTTTTGATCTTCTTCTGTTTGTTAGGTAAGTACCTTTCACATTTCATATAATAAGGGTTTGGTGATGATGAACTCCTTTAACTTGACCTTATCTGGGAAACATTTCATCTGCCCTTCCATTCTAAAGGATAGCTTTGCTGGATAGAGTAATATTGGATGTAGGTCCTTGCCTTTCATGACTTGGAATACTTCTTTTGAGCTCCTTCTTGCCTGTAAGATTTCCTTTGAGAGATCAGCTCATAGTCTTATGAAACTCCTTTGTGGGCAACTATCTCCTTTTCTTTTGCTGATTTTAAGATTCTCTCCTTATCTTTAATCTCGGCTAATGTAATTATTCTGTGCCTTGGTGTGTTTCTCCTTGGGTCCAACTTTTTTGGGACTCTCTGAGCTTCCTGGACTTCCTGAAAGTCTATTTCCTTCGCTAGATTGGGGAAGTTCTCCTTCATTATTTGTTCAAATAAGTTTTCAATTTCTTGCTCTTCCTCTTCTCCTTCTGGTACCCCTATGATTCAGATGTTGGAATGTTTAAAGTTGTCCTAGGGGTTCCAAATCCTCTCTTCTCTTTTTTGAATTCTTATTTCTTCATTCTTTTCTGGTTGAATGTTTATTTCTTCCTTTCGTTCCAGATCGTTGATTTTAGTCCTGGTTTCCTTCCTTTCACTGTTGGTATCTTGTATATTTTCCTTTATTTCACTTTGCATAGCCTTCATTTCTTCCTTTATTTTGTCCATACTCAGTCATTTCTGTGAGCATCCTGATTACAAATGTTTTGAACTATGCATCTGATGGGTTGGCTATCTCCTCATCACTTAGTATTTCTTTTGGAGTTTTGATCTGTTCTTTCATTTGGGCTATATTTCTTTGTCTCAGCATTCCTGTTATGTTGTAAGGGGTGGAGTCTTAGATATTTTCCAGGGCGGGACAGCCCATGTTGCTGGGTTGGGACACTGTATGTGGGGGAGGGTTCAGAGAGGGAACAATGTTGCTTGCTGGGCTCTTGCCCCACTTTCTGTCACTTCCCCTGCTACCCATAAGCAATTGGGCCCTTCTGGTGCTGATTTCCAGGTGAGTGGGTTTGTGTACGTTCTAGGACCCTGTGGGTCTCTCCAGTGAACTCTCCTGTGAGTCTGGGAGTTTCTCCTGCCAGCACTACTCCAACAGGTTTTTACAGCCAGTGGTTTTAAGGCTTTAGTTTCCTGCACTGGAACCCTGGGTTGTGTGGTCGGTCTTGCCCCCCAGTTGTTCCTCCTGGCTTATCTGCATGCAAATGTTGGACCACCTGGTCCGCCAGTTGCAGCCTTGCCATGGGTCCTCTCCACCCCTGCTGCCATCTCCACCCCTTCTACCAGTCTGGATGAATGTTTTTACTTTAACTCCTTGGTTGCCAGACTTCCATACGGTTCAGTTTTCTGGCAGTTCTGTTTATTTTTTGTTTTTAAATTTGTTGTTGTCCTTTTTGTTGTGTGAGGAAGCACAGCATATGTACCTGTGCCTCCATCTTGGCTGGAAGTGAAACTCTTCAGTGTAATATTTTTTAAAGGCATCTCTCTACTCAGTTCTAAGCTAAATTCCTCTTACTTTATACTGCCCAAGTTCTGCTAATTTTCTTCTGAGCACTCTATTTTGCTCTTATTCTAAGCTGGTCTATTCTGACAGGTCAATTACTTGTTTTGGGTTTTGTAGTTAGTTGAACGATGTCCCTTCCCCCACCTCCAAAATGATTTGTCTACCAGGAACCTCACAATGTGATCTTATTTGGAATAGGGGTTTATGCAGTTGTAATTAAAGTAAGGATTTTGAGATCATCCTGGATTAGAGTGGGCTCTAAATCCAATGATAAATATCTTTATAAGAGACAGACAAGATGACACAGAGGGACATGGGAAGAAGGCAATATAAAGACTGAGGCAGAGTTTGGAGTGATGTATGTACAAGCCACGGAATGTCAAGAATTGTTGACAACCACCAGAAATCAGGAGAGAGGCATGAGCCCTGGCTGGTGTGGCTCAGTGGATTGAACACTGGCCTGTGAACCACTGGTCGCAGGTTCGATTCCCATTCAGAACACATGCTTGGCTTGTGGGCCAGGTTCCCAGTGGGGGGTGTGCAAGAGGCAACCACACATTGATGATTCTCTTCCTCTCTCCCTCCTTTCCCCTCTACCTAAAAATAAATAAATAAATAAAATTTTTACAAAAAAGAGAGAGAGAGAGGCATGAATGGGTTCTCTCCCAGAGCCTCCAGAAGGAACCAAACCTTCTAAACTCTTGATTTTGAGCTTTTGGCTTTTAAAAGTGCCAGATAATAAATTTGTGTTATTTTTAAGACACAGCATTTGTACTAATTTGTTACAGTATACTAGTTGACCAAATTCTGTTCTTTTTGGGAGAAAGAAAGGTATCTTCCTGTTTGGAGAATGAGCAGGAAAGACTCTCTGAGAATGCCCACAACATGGCTAGATACCCACCTTAACTGCCATAGGTAAGGATCTCACTCTTTAACAGTTTTGTCCACCTCCTTTTGAGTTATATTTGCTTTTGTATTTGTGATGCTGGCTAAATGTGGTTGTTCTGCATAGTCAACTACTTGAGTAGTTAAGGGCTCTGTAATCCAGAGGTTTGGGGGTGACCTCTCTAAAGCCAGTGCATCAGCAGTGACTTAGGGAAGAAGCCATTGAACCATGCAAGAGAGTAAGTGTGGGCGTGGGAAGTGGTGATAGGAGAATTCAAGGAGAGTGGTCATGGAGAAAGATTTGAGGCACATGTACATGTAATTAACACACAAATGTTTTCAGGAATAGTAGGACAAAACACCTTTCCACATAGACTCTAACACTGTCTTTTTTAAGTTAATTTTTCCTTACAGGAAGGAGTAATATTTATTTAGCAAAGCATGCAGCACTCATTCTATACTAAGCACAATGAAAGTGTTTATAAATATTAGCTCATTTAATTGTCAAACAAACCTGTCAGTTAGGTACTACCATTATCCTCAGTGTACTGATAAGGAAACTGAGGCATAGAGATGTTAAATAACTTGCCCCAATTCACATGCTAGCAAGTCCTGAGATGGAATTGTCACTTAGATAGGGTTTCCAGATTAAATGCAGGACACCAGTCAAATTTGAATTTCAAATAAACAACAAATTTTAAGTATAAGTATGCCCTTGTATTGCATGTATTTTTATGGCTATATCTGACAACCCTCTCCCTGGGATTGTTTGCTGTTAACCACGACACTATGGTGTACTCTAATTTAAAAAAAAAAGTCTTTACGGAAAAAAGAAGAAAAATCATCTATCATGATTTGCCCTTGGTTCTGAAGTCTGAATAAGTGTTCCTGGATGCAAAATTTAGGATGTTTTGTACGGTTTATAGCGTGCACTTTTTACTTCTCCGTTCAAACAAAGCTATTATTGTACATCATCATCCAAGTGGGCTTGTGCTGATTTAAAGTAATTCTCTTCCCCTCAATTTATTCATAAGAGATCAAATATACAATTATATATGCAACTGCAATTCTCTAAGGCTTAGCAACAGAGGCACTCATATCTAGACTTTAATGACAGTTTGACTTTAGGTAACACTTAATAATCACTCGTTACTCTTTTTTAAAGCCCAAATTAATTAAAATGTATGTTTCAACAATGAGTATTGTTTCTAGATTTTTTTTTCAAATTCCCAATATAAATAGCTTTTTATGTAGATAATTAAAACCATCTGCTTCCTGGTAGCTCAGTTATGTTTATAGCAGCTCCTTTTTATTTGAAGAATTAAACTGCCATAAGTTTTTACTTTAGTGGATAAAATATCACAAAAATGCTCATGGCAATATTATTTCTTAAAAAGAAATGGAGACTATTAAATATTATTGGAAAAAATTGCTTTCAGTTAACTCAAAAAGCCATAGAGTTCTACATTTTTCTAGGTAAGTATGCCTAAGGCTTTGTTCGATCAAAAAGCCCAAGTGCATAAATAAAGGTTCTAATAAAATTTAGCATTCAAATGAAACCTCTCAAATCATTTTATAACTATTATTCTAACAAAATTTCCCTGGGTTGGTAAAGGTAAGATACCTTCAGTAACTCAGAAAAATTTGTTGATTTCACAAAATATTATAAAACCACCAAATGAGTTGAATAAATTGGGACAAGCCATACAAACCATCAAAAGTGAGGTAGGGATTAAAGTTATACTAAATGTTCTCAGTTTCTGACTCTGATCAAAGCCAATGCCTCCCCCCTTTTGTGTCTTGAAAAGGATGTCTAAGCAAATGTGCAATAATATTTTTAGGATATATAAAAT
>VMDR010022144.1:0-16395 GCA_007922815.1 Macrotus californicus
TCTCTAACCACCTTTCCTTTCTGCACCTCTCCCTTCTACTACCATCACTACTGGTCATGATTGTCATACCATCCATGCCCATTCAAAAATTACGACAGGAGATACCAAGAAATTCTGTGTTTCTATGCTCTGCATTCCTTATCATTGCCTCTTCATCTTTTCCTACCCTCCATTTGTATCCCAACACATCCAACTGGGCCATGTACACACAGGCACACAGACACAAACACACACAACTACACAACTATACTTCTTCAAGTTGATGCCCACAGAGAGAGCTGCCTTAACCATATTTTAAAACTTATATGCTATTTTCTATTGTGTTTGTACATACGTAAATTATATATATGTGATAATATATTAATTTCTATATATACATATATATCTTTAGGTATATCCATAAAAGGTATATAACCATGAATATGACTACAATTTTCTTTTCTTTGGTCAGAAGTGGTTTTCCTTCCAGATGTTAATATGGTGCACACAGAGAGCCAAGTACTCTTCCAATCACCCTACAACCTGAGTGCCGACTGAAACCGCTCACAGACACTCCCTTTTGTATGCAGTATTTCTAGGCTGCAACTTGGAGCAGGTGGGACTGGAAATAGGGGACTGGCACACACTGTCCTGGGTGTGTACCTGTGCAGCTGCAGCCTCCCTGGGTGTTTGGTTTAGACGGTCTTCCACGTCGCATTTAGATCATATCAGAAGAAGTCAGGGTTGATAAACACAAGCTGTGAGAAAGCTGGACCTTTTAAAAACATAACTGCAAAGACCATTTTATCCCAGCTCCTGGCTAAGACCCCAGCAAACAGTAGGCATTCAAATAATATAGACTAAGTAACTGACTGAATGCATATAATGCAAGTAAAAATGAAAAGTGGAGAGGAAGACTTTTGTATTCATTTTCAGGGATGCAGCACCATGTATTCTGAAGACAGAGAAAAGAGTCTAGTAACCCAGCACACATATGCTGTTTCTCCCTCAGGCAAAAGGAACTTGACAATTCTCCATTAGAGAAACAGTAATGATCTAATTACAGAACCCTACATGGACTGAGATCAAACACTAAGGTCAAGGAAAGATCACTTAGTTTGAACATACTCATACTCTTTAATCAATAAGTTTGTGCACCAATGAAAACCTTGTTCTCTCCACGTGGCCCCCATCAGTCTATGCAGAAAGCTCCAGAATCCACAGAAAATGTGTGAGAAACAGATCTGGTAATGACAGTCTGGCATTATCAATAGTCTGCTGACCATAGAGCAGCTCCCTCGCATTAATGATTGCTTAGGGTAAATGACATACTAAAGTCCAGTGAAAACATCGTCCATGTACAGAGCAAACATTTTATATACTCGTCAAATTTAATGCTAGTACTGAAAACATAACAAGCTAGGAGGCTTGGCCACTGCCACCTTTAAAGAAAGTGTCATCCAGCAATCTCACATTCTTCAGTCTTGCTGGAAGTAGGTGGTCACCTCAGAGGAGCCTTACAAGGGGTGTTTAGGATACAATGGACTAGGCTCCTCTTTGGAAAATAGAAATCTCACTGCCCTTCCTCATGGCTCCTGACTCAGCATTTTCATAGACTGGTGGATTTGCATACATTCCCTGAAGCCTAATTCTTTCTAACTTAGTAATAAAAACATAGCAAGATGGAATACACACCGTGTTTCACGCATTTTAATGTCCTAATATTTGTTAACTTGGAATGAAGTATAAAATACATCCATTTTTAGCACCCTCACAAGCTGAATGCCTGGACATCTGCTCATGTCTAGCTTTTATACTTCATCATTTCACCTCTGCTTTTAATTGTAACTGTCACATTTATGATGACAGCACAAATCCTGAGACCCTTTTTAATGTCACTTGCAGTCCTTTTCCTGACCCTCGACTTATCTGAAATGATGGCTTAATCTCAATTGCTTTTAAATTTACATTTATATTTAAGAATTGTTTTCTTGAATAATATAATTCCATTTTTTAATCTTATTTTTTGTTTTATTTTTCACATTGGCTAACCAAGTCCATAGTCTGGTCCTCAGTACTGTGTAATTTTTCTTTCATGTCTTACTCCCTCCATTCCATCACAGCTGAAGTTTTCAATCACGTTATCCTATTGCTCATTATGATTTTGCTTTCACATCGCCAGCTACTCTGCCTAATTAAATAATGTGTTGACATAGTCAGACTTCTATGTTTACACTAGCCCAGGCATTTTAGCAAAGACAGTTCCACCTAGGGCTTCAGGATCTGTCTGTGGTAAAAAGTTAAAGCAGGTAAAATTTGTCTTTGAGCATTCTCCATAGGACCTATCAACTCTATTTCCTCTCTTTTCTCCCCTTTTCCACCCTCCATCTCTCTTCCCAACATGTGAAGTGATCATCCATTCTAGATATTCCCATCCAATTCAGATTTTAAATATTCTCCCCCATTGTCCTTAACTTAATTGTAAGTTCTTTGTCTCTATATGATTATTAGCAAAATCCCAATCCTACTATTCCCACTAATTATTAATAAGTAAGAAGCCTGTTCATTCATAAGCATTTATGTTAGTTCAATTCTGTTGGGAAAAAAAAAGTACTTATTAAATGTCATCTCTGTTCGAGACACCATAGCAGGTGGTAAGTGAATGAAGAAAAATAAGACATCAGTCCACAAATTCCCAAAACGTGGAGTCTAGTAAAGAAAAGAGACACAGAAAATTACAATATCTTATGATAAGCTCCGTAACAATTGTGTATATGGACTTGGGAACATGGGCGATGGGCAGCTACTCTGAGCCATCCTCCCTTCACCTGTATATACTACATTTTCTTTATGAAACAGGCATTGTTTTATACTGTTTTTGATGAATAGTAATTGCTAACAGTTGCTGAGAAAATATCATATGGTATTTAAGGGCTACTCTAAATATATTGTGTCTATTGACTCATCTAATTCTCATAATGATCCCAGTAACTTGATACTTATATTCTCAAGGCACAGAAAGATTAAATTACCTGCTTAACGTCACACAGACAGTAAATGTTAAAGATACCATTTAAATCCAATCAGCTAGACTCAAGAGCAGCACTGTCCAAAGAACTTTCTGTGATCATCAAAACGATGATCTATGGTGATCATCTATGTCTGTGCTATCAAATACAGCAGCCACTAGCCACACGTGGCTACTGAGAACTTAAAAGGTGGCTGGTGCTACTGAGAAACTCAATTTTTAATTTTGTTTAATTTGATGTTGCTAGCCATAGTGCCTGACTGGCAGGTCTGCTCCTGACCACTGTGGTCTCCTCCTTTCCAGAGCAAGGGGACAGTGAGATGAGAGAGGGACCAATCTGAACAAAAATATCTGGTGTGACCTTCCATCAGAGATGTCGATTGTTAAATAGGCTGCTCTAGAAAATACTTTTAAGACCTGAAGAAATAAAAGCTCTCTAGATGAAACAATTAGTATGGACCTTGTTAAATACCTTATAAGAAGACAGATTTCACTGACTCTGAGGTCCACATAGCACAATGCTTGCACTCTCCAGTACTCGTGACCATTTTCAATTTTATAAATTTCTGTAATACTGTGTCTTACTTCCCTTTTTTAAAAAAAAATTCATGATAGTAAGATAATTTTCTTGCCCTGGCTGGTGTAGCACAGTGGATTGAGCATGGGCCTGCAAACCAAAGGGTAGTGATTAGATTCCCAGTGAGGGCACGTGTCTGGATTGTAGGCCAGGTTCCCAGCAGGGGGCACGTGAGAGGCCACCACATATTGATGTTTCTCTCCCTCTCTCCTTCCCTTCCCTTCCCCTCTAAAAATAAATAAATAAAATCTTTAAAAAATAATAATTTTCTTTTTAGATTTTATTTGTTATCTCCCACATGCCAAGCACTGTACTAAAACCTAAGGAAAACTTCACTCTAGTTATGGCCTAAAAATATAAACCCTGGGAAGTCATTTAACTTCTTTCCATCTCTGTGTTCAGCTCACCAAAATAAGACAAAATCATGGCTCTCAAGTGCTAACAGGGCCAATCAAATATCATCAATGAACTTGAAGCTGAGATTCTTCATGTGCATATTAACCAAAAAGGCACGTTCTTTCCTTCCACAAAGAAACTCGCTCTCTTCTGTTTTTTTAAACACAAAACCTTCTCAGATTATATTTTTTCCCATGTCTGACAGAGTCAAAATATTTTTCTTTCTTCTTAACTCTACTACAAGAAAATAATAATACAAGCACAATGACCAATGTCAACAGACCATCGACTACAATACTGCCAAACCGTCAGGAAATGCTGGGATGGAGTCACATTGGAGACATCAGCTCCATCTACAAGAAGCACCCATTCATTTTTTATTATGGCTGGAATGCAGGGCCAGTGGCACCTAATATTACAAATTAGTAAGATAAGCCTCACATATGGACTTTTATTGGAAGTTCACTCACATAAAATTTTTGGCATCGACTCATTAAATTGTAAGAACTCAACCAGGATCATCACTGCGGGAACACACCATGTACAACTGGGAGCAGCTGCAGCATGGGGCTGTCAGTTTGAAACCTTGGGACTAGTTGGTTTCTAAGGTTTTTTCCTGCTCAAGCAGTATGATTTTCATTAGGACAGCCTGAGATCTGGATCACGATGGTATGATTCCAATTAAAATCACAGCTACAACTGCAGAGAGAATCTCAATGTTACCTGAATCCTGAAAAAAGAATCATCCTGAGAGAAGCCATTCATTACATTTAATAAACTAGCTGGTAATAAGAAACTAGGAAGAAGTTCATTAAATTCTAAATTAGGAAATTTATATGTTTAGATGCCACTTATAATTCTCTTGAGACCTATGGAACAATAGACCTTTGATACTTGATGCCATTAATATTGATCGAAAGTTGTATATGTTTTGTGAAATGGAAAGATCAGTTTGGTGTATTATTGATGACATTTGTACATGATCAGTGCAAAGCCGGTCCTTGAGAGCAGTCACTGAGCCAGATGATTTTACCAGCCCCATGGGTGCCGGAGAAGATGCATAGCTTCCATTGTGATATGCTTAAGGTGTCTCAAAATGATTAATGGTATCTAAAAATAGCTCCAGAAGTAAGAATTGACCTCTTGGCATGCCATTTATTTGTTGTGATTCTTTGGCAAGTTACTTAAACTCTCTGGACTCATTTTTTCATCTGCAAATTTTTGTGAGGATTGATCAAAATGTTATATGTAAAACAATGTCGTAAAATACATATACTCAGTAAATGTTCATTGAATTGAAAGAGTGTGAGTAACCAAGTGGTTTTGTTTAGAAGATTCCAGGAAATCTAGGACAGGGTTGCTCAGGAGAATATCCCAACACCCTGGGAAGTTGTACCAATGGTGAGAAGAAAATGGAGTTCGAGTGTGTGCATAGCAACTTACACAGAGCCCAAAGCTTATTTTCATAGCAGCTAGATCATCAAAATCTGAATCATGGGAGAGGGGGGCAGTGAGACATATGAGCATATACCCTCATAATAAAAGACACTGAGAAAATCTAAAAATGATTTATACATTTTAAAAAACGAAGTCCTTTATTATTTGTGTAGTTTGTTGTATCTCAAACCATTACTAAAGTTCAATAAAAAAATGGCCCACTTCATTTTATCATATTATCAGGGCAGAAATTAAAGCATAATTGATACAGGTAAGGGTGAACAGGGCTGGAAACTCATGCTGTCCAAGCTCAGACTGTGCCAAGATTTCAATTTAGTTTATGAAAGTGTCAGAAACCGTCTCTGCCGTAGCTGCTGTGACCTCATGACATGCTCTCCATCCATGACTCCATGAAATCATCCAAGGTGGCCAGCTTCTAGGTCATCATAACCCTTCAAATCACTGCTAAAGCAAAACACAGGACCATTTGTCAAGAGTGGGACTGGAGGTTGGGGGAGAGCTTGGATCTGGGATGTCTATGGCTTTTGTGGGGAGGCAGGAATCCTTTCGAAATAAGCAGTGATTTAAAACTTCTGATTTCTGAGCTAGTATTAATATTTGGGGTTTATGTGGATTTTTGACTTCCAGTACTGCACTCTGTTTCTCTGAAACTTGTACCTCACCTTCAGCCCATTTAGTAATCTCTTCTGCTTGAACGGTGGTGTACAGATTGCCTGAGATATAGACTAACAGCTGTGTTTTTTCTGGCAATTCCAACACTTTGAATATAGGTCTTGGCAGTTGAAATGCTAGCCTGCAAATTCTGTACTGGAATTCTCTGAGAATTTATCAATTTGTGTTTAGGGACTTTTCAAATGGAAAAATAAAGTTATTCATGTTTTCACACACAGTTCCAAATTCCAAATAGTGTCAAGGGTAAAATGTTTCTGTGTTTGAAATGCCAAGGCAGACTTACATAACCCAGAAGAGGACAACATTATGCTGCCCCAGGAACAAATTATGGGCTTTGAACATTTGCTATTCTATAGCTTTATGCCATAGGAAGTGGTTCTTCTCACCCCTTAGGAGAACTGAACTTGGTTTTCATAAAACCTGTAAGGCTAGAATTAGAAATTCAACTAGTTATCATGAAAAATGGTTTTGTTTTATGCTTCCCACATTTGGAAAGTTGTCTCCCTGAGGAGTTTTGCCAATGGCATACTCTATGTGTTTTTCCATGTTGTCACTGCTAATTGTGATGTGTGTACATATTTTTTGTCTTTTGTTAAACAGTTGGGACTTGAGAGTCTTTGTAAAGTCCTGCTGTCACACAGGTTGACAGAATTCACTAGCCACATATTTTTGCAGACCAGGTTCTTCTTACTAGTCCATATTTCACTCATATTTTAAGCTATGAAATGGGACATGGGCTACCTAGTATTAAACCCAGAAAGCTGTAATTTCTGAGAAGTTGAAAAGTATTTGGAAGGTTTTTTATTTGCAGTAAACATTTATATACTTGAGTTCGTCTACAAGTTGAGAGTTTCTACAAAGACAACAAGCTGGGTAAACCAGCAAGAGTGAAGAAGCCAATAGCAAGTCCTGGTTGGTCTGGAACTGAGGGATTCATAAAGTTCTGATAAGGAATTGAGAAGAAACAGAAATACGGATAAACAGAACAGGGGTGCGTCACATCACTGAGAGAAATATCATCGCCTAGAGGCTTTTCATTCCAAAGCCAAAGGTTTTCCCACAGCACTGTGCTGCATTCTGTCTGCCACTGTTTCCACCTGCAGCCCCAGCACCTGGTTTCACACTCTAGGTGTGTATGTTAGGGTACGTGCAAGCCACGAGCTTGGGAAAGAATGGTGGTGCATAAAAAGCACTCCTCATTTTTAAGAGAAATTGATAAGGCAACTCTTCTTGTAGATTCTGTGTGCCAAAAATTTTTTGAAAGCTAGTATTTCTACAAGATACTCTGATACACGCCCTGAACCACCCCACTAAAATTATGGGAGGTTGTAAGAAAAAGTTTAAAAAGAATATAATAAAGGACTTAGAACTCAGTCTCCCAGAAGTTCATTTCATCCATAACAGGAGAAAATAGTGAAAATGGTGTAACCAAATACTTTGTTTTAAGGGCGTGACACACTATTTTTTTAAAGCACATAAAAGCCAACGAAAACCTTTATTGAAGCTGATGTTTTCTGCTGTGATTGGCTTGGCTTTATGGGGAGACAAAACGCACTTCTGCACAGAGCCTGAAGATGGAAGAGAGGCTGCTCGTTTCCTTTCCCTTTAGAAGGGCGTTAACAGCATTCTATTAATCCTTGTAAGCACTTAAAATTCGATGTAAAGGATTAATAGGCATAAACGTTGGAAAGGTAAATGTATTGAAAAAACAAGTTATTAATGAAGCACTAACAAAGGTCTAAATGATTATACCTATTTGACTCACTTTCTTGTTTCATTATCGAAAACAACCTAGAAGCATCTACAATTTTTCCTTGCAGTGTTGTAATTACAGAGCACATTTTTCCGTCTCACAATTTTCTAGTTTTTTTTTTCAATTTGGCTTTCTCAGTAAATGAGAAAAAAGTGAGAAATGAGTAATATGTAGAATTTTGTCATCTGCAGGAATTTAGCGATTTGTAGTAAATAAGTTTAATCAACTGATGTGATTAAAAGTTCAACATATAGTTCATGCTAGTTTGCAAATATCTGAACATTTATAAACTACAGAAGGCCTATATTTTTATTTACGTCTGATTTTTTCACCATGTATTTTTTTATTTTCACCCAATAAGATGTAAGAACTTACCAGTTAATTCATACTGAGGGAGTAACATTCAGTTATTTCACAGATATTTATTAAACATCTGACACATGCCAGGCAAAACTAGGCACTGGGACATGATAGCAACATCTAGAGCAAAATTTTGTTGCATCAAATCTATAATGATCCAGCACAGAAGACAGATAAACAAGAACTAAAATAAAGAAATAAAGGATGCTAAATTATAATGACGAAAGCACTTACAGAAGTACCTAACTTAGTTTGAGTGGGAAGTGGAAAGCTTATAGGAGTTGGGACCCACAAATGTCTCCCCTCTGGTATTTGTAAGAACCTAAAATTACTCATCTGTGTGTCCCCAGGACTGCTGTCTGCTCCCACAGCATGTGGGTGTGTTAAGGACAGTGACTGTTTTGTTCACTGCTAGACCTGCAGAGTCTAAACAAGGGCTGGCACACAACAGGCACTCCATAAATATCTGCTGACCATGTGACTAACTTGGAGGAAATAATGCTAAGAAGGTAGATAACAGCCCTCTAAGCTATGCTGAGATGTTTATACTTCATTTCCCAACCAGTGGAAAACCTGGAATGGTGTTCAGCAAAAGAACGTCATGATCTCGTGGACAGTGCCGCACTAGCTCCATTGAGAAAGTGGGCAGGGCAGAAAAAGGAAGGCTGGTGGCCGGAACTATGACTATTCTCAAGTATGGGTCAGAATCGATGATGGCCTGAAGTTTGTGATGGCAGTGGGGAGGGAGAGCAGGGGACAGATTCACAGATATTTAGGAAGGAGAATCAATAGGCCTTGGTGATTGGATGTGGTACAGGGAGGGAGGGGATTAGTCCAGAATGATTCCAGGTCTGAATCATTGGGTGGTTGATGCCGCTACTCTCCATTAAGATAGGAGGCACTGGAACAAGAAGTTTTCTTGGGGGATATCAAAAATTCAGTGTTGAGCATGCATATTTTGAGGCATTTGCATGATATCTAAGTAAAAGTGTCCAATAGATAATTAAATAAATGGGTCCAAAGTGAAGAAGGATGTCTGGACTGAAGATATAAGTTGAACTTTCAGCTCAACACAAAAATCCAGTTGAATCCCAAACTTGTTAGGAAGTTACAAACAGAAGAGCATGTTTTTTTCTTCGCATTTTCATGACACTTGGTGTGCCACACTTGCTAAACATTAGCTGCTGCTGATGACAACTTCCTGGTGTCAGACTAGTCTTCAAGTTGAAGTGCCCAATGGCACTGACAGGAGACCGGCCTAGTGCAATTTCCGAATTGCTTGGCGGCCGAAGAAAGTGAAAAACTCATTACCGAGCCATCTGTCCTGAGATTCTGCCCCAATTTCTCGGCCAGAGGAATTTGAATAATTTCAAGAAAACTTAAATAGCACACACAGATTGGTAACTTCACTCACCATCATTTGCCATCAGCTCTATAGCTTAGTTTCTTGGGCATGAACAAAAACCTCGGAAAGTTGAGCAAGGGGGCAGTATTGGCAAGTAAACACCCTATGTAGCCGTCTTTTCAGCAGACAAGGACGCCGGAGGCCTTTCCATTAAGTACGCTACACTCTGTTACTAATGGGTTTCCGCCCTGTTTCTGCGATCCTCCTTTCGTGCTATATTAAGGTGTTCCTGTACAATGAAATCAAAAGGTAAGAATGCAATAAAATTAGTCTGGTGGTCAATTTGAATCTCTTGCTTGTTGCAGAGAAACTTTCTTGTGTTCAAATCTTTCCCTACTTCCTTTCAGTTCCTCCTCCTCTTTTTCATTCCATTCTTCCTCGTTTTTCCTCCCTCCCTCCCTCCCTCCCTCCCTCTATTTCTTCTTTTCCTTGTGTAATCAAAGAACATGGAAGAATGAGTCAGGCAGAATTGGGTTTGGCTCATGTCTCAGCTCATATCTTTACCTTATTTTAATTGAAGTCTCTGACTCTGTTTCCTACATTCTAAATGTTATTATTTAAAATAAGAGTTATTATTATTAACATTGATGAGTTAAAATGTCACAGGGTCACCATCAGGTTTAGATGAGAAAACATATAGAACTGAACGCGTAACGTTGGCTCACAGTGGGCAGTCCATAAATAGAGTTTATACTCCCTTTCCATTCCCAGCTTTCTCCATTAAGAGGGCTATTGGACCTCAGCCAATGAAACCTGTTAAGCATAGTTGAATTAGATTCAGTGAGTGGCAGAAGAGAAAGACAGATGGTAATGAGCTCAGAAGTGAGTGAAAAATAATGATTTATAGACATTAGCGGCACAGTCACTCTGTCAAGAAGTGGAAGAGGGTAAAGGGATATAAAACAATGGAGCAATAGTATGAAGGAGAATCAGAGTCGAGAAAATAATCTGTTTTGGTGATGGTTGGTTGTTTCTTTGGGGTAGGAGGCTTGAGTATGCTCGTATGAGGCGAGAAGAGAACTGACGGAGAGGAAGAATGTAAACATGAGACACCAATAATAGAGAAAATACCTAAGGAAAATAGAATATAGAAAAGTTTCTTGTAGCTATAAAAACAAATTGCCAAATGAACACTGACTCCTTATGGGGAAAGCAAACGGGGCCTTTGGAGATCTGGGCTCAGTATGACCCAGGACTTCAGTGGAGTGTTACTATCAGCCAACAGTGTTCAGAGCTGAGACACATTGTAGGAGGCCCTGCAGGCAGACCTTCTCCTAATGCCTGAAATGGCAATTGCTCATTCTACGTCAAGTGGTTAAGAGATATGTACCTTAGTTAGGAGCCTATGTGTGGGAAGAACAGACCTCAGTTTGAATACGAGCTCCACCACTTATTTTTTGGATAATCTTGGGAAAGTTTTTAAATTTTAGTTTCTTCAATTCCGAAAGAAGAATAATGGCTCCTTCATAATAGAATTGGAGATAATATACTCCAAGTAATTAATAGTGATTAGCATACAGGAAATGATTTTCATCGTACAGTGTTAAGAGTACTGTCATTTGCCTATTTGGTTATTATTGAATAAATTCTTGTTTTCTCTTCACAAAACCTTGAGCACATTTAGTATAATGCACTTGCAGAGATTTGAGCTGATATCACCATCACTGATGTTATCCTAGAGTGGTCAAATGTGGAAGTTGTCCCAGACCAAATGTGGCTTGAGTCAACAGAACAGTGACATTCCCTTAAAGAAACCCAGGCCTTCTGTGTCCGGACATGTGTGACAAAAAATTATCCATGGTATTGAGCTTCAAAAAGAGAAGAGAGGACCTTATCAGGAATCTTCCCTAAGACTTTGGCATCTGTTCATCTATTTTCTTCCGTTTTAAATCAACATGATTCTCTCCCAATGAGATGGCAATTATGACACCAGTAAAATCACAAAATACAAACATTCAGGGGTAAAAAGAATATCTCATTCTACTATTCATTTATGAACACTATTATAATTATTATTTAACAAGCATTGTATTTGGCCAGCATTTTTAACTAGACCAAGCCATTAAAAATAATTTTTAATGTTACATATAAAATGTCTAGGACTTAATTATGAATAGCTCAGTTTTTGTCTTGCCTTTTCTCAATTCTGAGTCCATATTCTACTAGAAAGGGTGAAATCTACATTTAAGTCTTATCTATCATGTAATTAAATTGAATACCGAAGACTATTTTGAATGCCTAAGTAAGAGGGCAAAGGGAGGGGTCAGGAAAGGCCAAATGGAATGGATCTTTGATATCATACAAAAGCACCTCTCACACTTTCAAGTGGTTATAAGTCAGCAGCAGATCCTGTTAAAAGCAGATTCTTATTCAGTAGACCTAGGGTGGGATCTGAGGTTTCGCATTTCTAACAAACTTCCAGGTACCAAGGATGTTACTGGTCCTCCACCACATCCTCAGTAGTGAGGAAGAATCTACCAGTAATGAATGGGGAGGGAGAGCGGCACGTGCCCTTTGCTCAGTATCACAGAAAATGCCGAAAACTCAACCACCAGCTACCACCTGCCATTTGGATTTTCTCATTTTTTTCCACTTAAAAAAAATATTGTTGCTCAATTACAGTTGTCCCCATCTTTCCCTCATTACTCTCCCCTGCCCTGCCCACCCCTACCTCCCACAGTCAGTCCTCCCCCCATTGTCTTTGTCTGTAGGTCCTTTATGCACATTTCTGGGCTTGTCCCTTCCCCTTCTGTCCCCCATTGTCCCTCTTCACCTTCTCCTCTGGTTACTGTCTCTATTTTCATGTCTCTAGTTCTATTTTGCTCACTTGTTTGTTTTGTTGATTAGGTTCCACTTTTAGGTGAGATCATATAGTATTTGTCCCTCACTGCCTGGCTTATTTCACTTGGCATAACGCTCTCCAGTTCCATCCATGCTGTCACAAAAGGTAGGAGTTTCTTTTTTCTTTCTACTGCGTAGTATTCCATTGTATAAATGTACCATAGTTTTTTGATCCACTCATTTACTAATGGGCACTTAGGCTATTTCCAGCACTTGCCTATTGTAGATAATGCTGCTATGAACATTGGGGTGCATAGGTTCTTTTGAATTGGTGATTCAGGATTCTCAATGTATAATCCCAGCAGTGGAATTGCCGGGTGAAAAGACAGTTCCATTTTCAGTTTTTTCAGGAAATTCCACACTGCTTTTCACAGTAGCTGCACCAGCCTATATTCCCACCAACAATGTACCAGGGGTCCCTTTTCTCCACAATCTCACCAGCACTTGTTTGTTGGTTTTTGATGGCCATTCTTAATGGTGTGAAGTGGTATCTCATGGTGGTTTTAATTTTCATCTCTCTGATGGCTAGTGATGCTGAGCATCCTTTCACATGTCTCTGGGCCCTCTGTATGTCCTCCTTGGAGAAGTGTCTGTTCAGGTCCTTTGCCCATTTGTTAATTAGATTGTTTGTCTTCTTGGTGTAGAGTCATGTGAGTTCTTCACGTATTCTGGAGATCAAACCCTTGTCCAAGGTATCATCAGCAAATATATTTTCCCATATGGTTGGTTCCTGTTTCATTTTGCTGATGTTTTCTTTAGCCATGCAGATGGATTCTCACATCTTTTTAACATAACAACTCTCTGACATTTGATACTAATAACTGACATACCCCTCTACCAGCAGAAGGCATAACCTCTGGAAACATATTTTTATCTAGAAACCTGATGGGCATTAGTCTCATAGAGAAGTAACAACAAAGTGACATCATCTGCTTAAGTGACAGAGCCAAAACAAGACCAGGATCATCATAATTGACTGTCTTTATCAGAATTGAGCAAGTCCATATACCTGAAGCTAATACCACATTCTATGTTAAATATAACTCAGTAAAAAAAAAGAATTGGGCCATTCCTTTACATATTCCAATGGAGAGTCTAAAGTAGATCCTTTGGGAAAGTTATAACAAATCTTACTGAGATATTCTTTTGTGGTGGGCCTATCAATATGAAGTGATTCCTCTCTACTTTCTCTAGAATAAAACAAGTTCAGATTCACATTCAATTTCAATAGATTTTAATTACATACCAAGCCATTCTTGTACAAGGAAGAATTGAGAAAACCTTAAAGAAGTGGTGTGCCCTAATTACTTTTAGAATTATTTGCTTTGCTGAACACAATGAGAATTACAATGGAAATCAATACTCTGATTTGTCTCTTTTTAAGAGTATCTATTTTGATTAGAATATTGCTTTTTCTGAGAGCAGTCACCCTCTTTAGACAATGAAGACTAACTATGCCCAATTGCTTTCAATCGTGGTCAGAGGTAGCCAACATTCTCTAGTGACCTCAGAAAAGATGGCTAACGGTACACTGTGCCTGAAGATGCTTATGTGGAAGTGAGCCATCGCACATGGTCAAGTGTTTTGTCTTTAACAGCCAGAGACAATGTCAGAAGCCTCATTCTGGGGCTAGAAAAGCATCCTGCCCCCAGCTCAGACCAGCACACAGCACACCATTTCAGTTGTCATGTGACTGATGGCTCTAAGTATGCCGGCTGACACCTTCACTAGACCAGCATTCTTTGAAACAAGGCAATCTATAAATTCAGAGAAAAAGATTCTGCTGGCTGGATGTTTATATCTATATTTGCTACCTGGGGAGAATGATAGCTTTATTTCAGAACAAGTAGTATAATTAGAGATATATCTGAAATTTTGAAGAGTAGCAGATGCTTTTGTTTTGTTGTGTTTTGTTTTGTTTTGTCTTGTTTTGTTTTGTTTTGTTTCAGTCATTCCAGCTATGTTTTTCTGGGTATCTTAATGTAAAGTGACTCTTGAAAGAAAGGGTTTTGCAAATGTATCTTCTTGAATTGTACCCATCCTCTGGGCTGAAGAGTTCTTGCAATGTCTTCAGAAATGGGGACCTTGGTTCATATTTCACTGGTATTTTTGAAGAGGCTGCAGCACCAGGGGACCTGTGTGCCCTTGTCTTTGTTGCAGTGGTAAGTAGGGAAGCCCCCTGGAGAAGGGGCAAGCACAGGCTGTCACTGAGAAGCAAGCGTCCGCGTTCCCTGTGAGGGTCATGCATCCTGTCGCTAACATGGCACTGTATTTAAACCATCCAGACAAAAATAGATCATGAGATAGAAAAGCAGTGGGATGAAGTACAGAACTAGAAGTTGAAATATTTCAGCTCTGTCTGTGAAGATGACCGCCTGAATGTAGGTAACCTTGGTCAGGTTAGTTCACTGAAGCCGTGAAGAACTGCTCCACCTGTCCTGTCAATCAAGCAAACAACCACTTTTTAAAATAGTGATGAACATGGACAAAGAAAATGCAGCACATTACCCTGAAGCGGATGTATCAGGTTGGACCACCACTGATGACGTTTGGATAGGAAGCAAAATATTGAATTAAAACACATTTGTCTTTTTGAAAAGAGTAGTCAATTTTGAAACAAATGACCAACTTCAATTAATAATGATATGGGGGCAGATGGAGACAGTGAGGACATTTTGTACCCTTGTCTCTCCTTATGGGGGTTGGCCCTGGTGCTGTGGTACCAGCTCATTTGTCCTACTGTTTCTAGGTCTGAGATCTGATTCGTGTAAATTTTACCTTCCTTGGAGTTTAATTTTTATTTATTCATTTTAATAAAACTGAAGTATCTCTGTACATGCTTCCTGGGATAGCCATTCACTTTGTAATTATAATACCACTAATAAATGAGCATGTATTAATTGGTGAATATGCTAAACAGATTATCTAATTAAATCTACTGAGAAATCCTAAAAGGTAGCTACTATCACTCTCAACTAGAAATAAGGAAATTGAAGCCTAAAGATGTTCACCATTTAATTTTTTGAGGAAACTCCATGCTGTTTTCCACAGTGGCTGCACCAATTTACATTCCCACCACCAGTGCACAAGGGTTCTCTTTCCTCCACATCCTCTCCAACGCTTATTTCCTGTGTGTTTGATAATAGTCACTTGAACAGGTGTGAGGTGACATCTCATTAAGGTTTAAATTTTCATTTCCCTGATGATTAGTGATGTTGAGCGCCTTTTCACATACCTCTTGTTTTTCTGTGTGCTTTCTTTAGATAAATGCCTATTCAGACTGTCTGGCCATTCAGATTATTTGTTTTTTTGCTGTTTTTTGTTTGTTTGTTTGTTTTGTTTACTTGTCTGGATTTTTTGCTGTTGATCAGTATGGGTTCTTTATATGTTCTGCATATTAACCTCTTATCAGATATATGATTCTGCAAATATTTATGAATTGTAAATATTCAGTAGGTTACCTTTTCATTTTATTGACGATTTCTCTTTCTATGCAAAAGAATTATTCTTTCTGTGTAACAATTACTTATTTAAAAACAGTTTGTAGTAATGTTTGGTGATGATATATATGACCTTCATATGTTTGGTAAATTTCAGCCAGCTCATGATCATAAAAAGTCTCTCATTTTGTTATTTCAGTGAGAAACACTTTTTTTGGTTGCTGACAACAGTATATTGGGGTAATATTGGAGAAATTAGCATAATATGTGGAAGAAGGTTAAGATGTTTGACCTGTAAAGTAAATAAAAAAGGAGCAACCTATTTTCAGTGGGACTTGAGGGTTCAAGGATACCTAGAGTTTACAGAGTTCTGTCTACTACCTATTGGATTGGGTCCATTGTAAAACAAATTTAAGGCATAGTTGTTTCATTGAATTAGATTTCCTCTCTCTCTCTAATTATTTTATAGCCTTAGTAATTAAAAAA
>VMDR010022145.1:0-16377 GCA_007922815.1 Macrotus californicus
CATCCTGTTTTTAACCTTGCAAACTTTGCTAGATAAAAGGGAGCATGCACTGTTTGTTACTTATATGCCTTCCCATGCAGACCTCCCTGGTCCTAGGTCTAAAGACAATGTTCAAACTGATTCTCTAGTGAGCATGGTAGATTCATTTCAAAAGGCTGTTGCCTCCCATCAGTTTTTTCATTAAAATAATCATGCACTTCACATGGAGTTAATTCTCCCATTTTCTTAGGACAAATTATTAGAGAATGTTCAGATTGCCTGGCCTTAGGTAAGGCATTACCCTCTATTGGAATTAATCCTAGAGGCTTAGAGCCACAAGTAATCTGGCAAACTGATTTCACACATTATGCCCTTTTGGGAAGTTTAAATTTATTCAAGCCTCCATTGAAAGTTTCTCCAGAGCATTATATGTTTCCGCCCTTATGGGTGAATCAACTGAAAACATCCAGGCCCGTTGGTTGAGAATTTAGCCATCTGGGCAGTCCACAACAAGTGAAAATTGACAACGGCCTGGGATATATATCCCAATCCACTTAAGATTTTCTACAAAGATGCAGAATTCAACACAAAACAGGCATCCCTTATAATCCCATAGGCCAAGCAATTGTTGAACATGCCCATCATACTTTTAAAACTCTTCTTAATAAACAAAAAAGGGGGAGCCAGGAATCCTCTCCCAGAAATTTCATAACACTAGCTATGTATACTTACAATTTTCTTATTTGCCATAATTCTTTTAATACACCGATCAAGAAACATTTTAATTGACAAAAGGTAGATAATAAGGGATCCAATCACTTAGTGTAATACAGAGATCCTTTAGGAGAAGAAAAATGGGAAGGGCCAGTTGAAATGCTAACATGAGGAGGAGGGTATGCTATGTTTCTGTCCCTAAAGGTCCTTTGTGTCTACCTCCTACAAGAGTGAAACCCTACCATGGGAGACCGACCCCAGCAACCCTTGTGGGTAACTCAGAAGGAAAGGCTCCAGGGTTTCGATGACCTGACCAACCAGCTTTCCCAGATGGCCATGACCAAACACCGATGTTGGATCAGAGCCTGTCACCAGAATCAGAGGAAGCAGGCCACAGAGACCACTCCACCACCTGAACCCAAGAGGGTAATGTGGAGAGATTTAAACACCTTTAATAGCAGGGCTGAAGAGGCCATGAAGGATGTAGGGGTACAAGGAACTCCTGAAAATCAACTTCTAGCCTCTTTGTCAGTAGTGTCCTCTAATTCCACCAAAGCTGTGTTGATACTTGTTCTGTTAGCTTGTTTCAGAGGTTTGGGCCTTGCTGCTGAAACTCAGCACATTTACTGGAGCCATGTCCTTGATCCTCCCATCTTTAAGCTCCCTACCTCATGGAATTCAGAGCCTCCTTTGTCTGGCAATGATACCAAATGGACAGGAGGCACTTGGCCCCCACCAGATGGTCCTTTAGAAGAAAAGTGACATTGAGTATCCATCCCTACAAATACTGTCTATGTGTCAGAACATCCGCCTGCTTCTTTCTCCACACTGTCTGACACTCTGTGTTTACCTGTAACTTTTAAGTGGGATTCACAGGCCATTGACAGTGAGGAACCTCAAGCTGATACCTCCCTCATAGGAGCCATAGGCTTTAAAGGAGAAAAGGATGGGGACAATAGTCACCCCCAGATGTACCCCTTTGTAAAATTAAGACAAAATCTACTGAGGCCGTCACTTGGTCCTTGTGTAAAGATCAACAGCCCTCACTCATTGATATTCCTAACTCCCCATTAACAAATGAAAACTGGGGTGTCAAGTGGAAAGTGTATGCTAGTGTGGGTTCTACCACCGTCCCTGCCAAACCTCATCATATATACTGGGGTATGGGATGGCACAGTGGGGGACCTGGGGCTCCTATTAAAAGAGCCATGTCCTCAAACCACACGAGCCCTTGGCATACTAGTACTTGGAAAATTGGACTCCCATTCATAGAATGCCTTCTAGAACACCTTCTATATAAAAAGGAGGTGGGAACTAGAAGGGGTGTGTATTTTATGGAGAATACTAGTAGTTCCTAGGTCACTGTATGTACTTCTCACCCCTGTCTTTTTCTAGCCATCTCAGGAATGCCTCCTTTAACCTATAATGATAACTCTAAGATATTGAGTCTCTACACTTCTCCTGGTTCTATCCATGCTAGCTGTCTTTCCAACACTAATGTTATTCACTCAATCTCACTACAGTTTTTGTAGTTCACAAACAGAAACCTGGCTGCCAGTTAATGTTACCCATGAATGGGAAGATCCAGGAGGCCTGGCTGCCCTCTACCGTGCTCTCTCTCAAGTGATAGTGAGGTGCTTCTTAGGGACTCTCGTCACTTGTACTGTCTCTGCCATCGTTATAGCTGCCTCGGCTACAGCGGCTGCAACTGCTCTGGCTGAGTCCATCAAGACTGTTCATGCTGTTGATGCCATCCTCACCAATACACTCAAGAGATGATCCAACAAACAGGTATTGACCAGGAGATCCCTGCCAGGCTCTCAGCTGTAGAGACTGCAGTTATATGGCTGGGAGAATGGCAGGATGCTCTTGTCATTCGCCAACAACTTACTTGTGATCCAGGCTTCTCCAAGCTGTGTGTCACCCTCCTGAAGTGGAACTCCAGTCAGCACTCATGGGAGGAGGTCCAACATCGCTGCAGGAAGCTGGCTCTGCTCGGCAATAGCCCTGTTAGTATAACCCTGATGCTTTAGTTCAAGGCATAAGGAGGGAAACTCCCTACTTCTTGATATACACCTTTACAGCCATCTCACATCAGCATGTCTCACAGACCCCGACCTGAAAAGATGTCTGTGTTTCTTGAATTGTCATCTATGGATAGTGTTAGTTTTTTTATGACAGTAGCTGGTTGGATATTGATTGATAAGCTATGCACGCGTGCTGTATCCCCCTGCACTTATCAACCCTAATAAAAGCTATGTGGGAGAAGACCTGGGCACATTCTCCACTAGAGAGAATCACCATCCCTTTTCCCTCTGGAGCAGCAAGATTGTGTCTGGGAAGACTCTTAATTCTCATCCCAGGCAGCCTGGGGTACCTTGCTGGCTGAAGTTCCTCCCCACATCACTATGAACTTCAACTCTCCACCCAACCAGGGAGCATCGCCCCATGAGAAATCTCCAGCATCAAACCTTACAGACCTTTTCTGACACATTCAGTCATAGAACCTCGATACAGTACATCATACTTTTTGCATTTATTTGTGGTTTAAATCCATGAAATAATAAAGCATAATATGCTGAAAACTTCCATATATTCACACCTTCAATATTAAATGGCTACATAGAATTTCACCAATTTGGATAAGTATTTTTAATGCACCCTGATATGACAGCTGTCACAAGACAATCTAAGAAAAGTGTTTCAAATGAAGTTGAAACAAGTAAGCGCTTCTAGACCCAGGTTACAGAAAAACAAAACAAACTCTTTAGCCAATCCAATATATCACTTACTAGATTACTATGTGAGGACATTTCTTAGGAAAATTACATATGACAACTTTACCTTGTCACGCGAGGAAGAAAATCACAACATAAGAAGAATTGTGGGAGTGTTGGCTCCAGGCTGGTCAATTCCACCGTCCATGAAACTGAGAGGGTCTCTTCCCAGCTCTGCTCACTGATCCGCACTGCCTGTGACTTCACGGACAGGTGACACCTACCTTGTTTGGATGAGGTGACAGCATGCACAAGTGTCATGTGCAGACATGAAAACAGATGTAAGAGGTTGGAGATGAAGCCTCTGAAATTTACTTCAAATGAGTCAGAGGCGAACATGTTTGTTTCTTCTCTGATTAGGTCTATGTCACAAGTCCACAGAGCCCCAGACACTGATGGTGAAAACAAGAATGGACCACTATTGTTGACCATTTTATATAAAGTTAGACCCAGCAGCCCCAGGAAGGGGAGGCTATATAAAAAAGTTATTTATTCTGTAATCAATGGAAAAAGGAAAATGATGTTCTTCATATTAATCATCATTCCATTTATCCTCTGTTATATTGTACTAGGTATTGGGTCAATTTGTCCATAATGAAATTTCTATAATTTAAACATACTTATTTCATAGCATTGACCTTCATCGTCACCTAAGCAGATCTCGTCCTGAATTTCTTCTGTGCCCTCAGTGTTTTAGCCACAGAGTCTAGACACTAAAACAAAAATGATGCAGTGAGACTGCTGCACGTTAAGCACCAAAATCCACTAAAGGAACATGACTCAGGAACACTGTCTGCTGCCTTTGTAGACGTCACTCATCTGTCTCCCAATGATCCACTCAGATGCTCCCCCTCCTCCAACACTGAATCCACATGCTCTACACTCACTCTCTGTGCTTAGTTCATTCTCTAATTGTTTTGTATAGGACGTGGTGTCAGATGGCACTTCGTGTCTCCTCAAAACAAACCTCCTACACTTTTAGTTCTCCCTCTTACTGTGAGGGTTGATCTATCTTGGTGTGTTCATGACTGGTGACTTTCAAAGGCATCTTTCACTATAAATCCCTCTCTTTTTATGACAGTTTATTTTATTTCACTGTACTAGGTCATATGCCAGTCTCCTGGATTAGTTGGGTCCCTAGGAAGCACACAGAAACAAATGAAGGAACTAATTATTTCATTTTCATATTATTATTTTATTATTTTATTTGGAGAGAGGGAGAGAGAGACTGGTTCCTCCCGTATGCACCAGGACCTGGAATTGAGCCTGTGTCCTTTCAGTTATAGGAGGTCACTATAATCAACTGAGCCAAACTGGCCAGGCTGGGAAGTAATTCTTAACAGGCATACTTCTTTGGACAAGTCACAGTCTGGGAACATGTCCTTCATGTCACCATCCAACCACACAACACAATATATAGCAGGAGGACATGCAAATAGGGCCCCTCTGCTCATGAAAAGCAGCCCAGCCCTGGGCCCTGCAGCTCTGGGACCGGAGCCCAGCCCAGGACTCCCAGGTTTTCCCAGTCCCTGATCAGGACAGAACACAGACCACTCACCATGGAGTTTGGGTTCAGCTGGGTTCTCCTTGTTGCTATTTTAAGAGGTAATTTATGGAGAATGAGAGATGATAACTATGTGAGCTTTATGGGAGAAACAGCGGACAGGCAGCAGTTTCCTGATATGTCATCTTTGTGTTTGCAGGTGTCCAGTGTGAGGTGCAACTGGTGGAGTCTGGAGGAGGCTTGGTGAAGCCTGGGGGTGCTCTGAGACTCTCCTGTGTGGGCTCTGGATTCACCTTCAGTAGCTACCATATGCACTGGGTCCGCCAGGCTCACGGAAAGGGGCTGGAGTGGGTGGCAATTATATGGTATGATGGAAGTCAGAAATACTATGCAGACTCTGTGAAAGGCAGATTCACCATTTCCAGAGACAATGCCAAGAACACGCTGTATCTGCAAATGAACAGCCACAGAGCTGAGGACACGGCCATGTATTACTGTGCAACAGACACAGTGAGTGAATGTCATTGTGAGCCCAGACACAAACCTCACAGCTGGAGACAGGGGGGCTGGGCTCCAGGGGCCACTCTGTACACAGGTCCTACCCACCAGAGAGAACAAACCCAGGGGCAGGTGTGGACCTGGGTGAGGAAGGAAGGGGCTTCCTCTTGGGAGAAGGCATTTCCTCTCAGAGTTCTTAGGTGCATTCAGGGACACTTCCTTCTTCTCTGTGAATCTAATTTCTCAGATTCTCACTGGAGACAATAAAGCAGGAGTTGACACAGTCCGTTTGCAGATGACATATCAGCAGTGACTGGGGACCTCTCCTTCAGCAAGCCCCTCTATGTCCCATTATTCTTTATTAATAAAGTGCATCACAGTTCTTTATCAAAAAAATCCTTGACACAGGACCTTCACATCCCTGTAGGTGTGTTTGCTACAGAAGAATGACTTATATGTTCACACAAAGTTATATGTAATTATTTACAGGTTCTTTATATAGTTGAAAGCTACAGACAACACAAAGGTTGCAATTTCAAAATAAGCAAACTAGGAAACATCCATTAATGCAAAGCTACGCAGCAATAAAAATAACAATCAGCTGATACAGACATCAAAGCAGGTGGGTTTCACTGATCACTCATCAGGGAAGGACCAAGGCTCAGACTCTACAAAGGGGCCTGACCTCGTTATCACAGGGTCAACCCAGGATGACAATGGCTTTGCTGGGCTTTCTGTTTCTTTCACCCCATTCCCAAGTGGGAAGCTGCACTCTGTGCAGACCCACGTTTTCTTCATTCTCAACAAGGATTTGGGGAGTGGACACCTCCACACAAGGAAGGACACACCTCTAGGCTCGAGTGAATGCACAGCATCCACAACCAGGTCTCACGTTGTCCAGACAGCAGCTGTCTCCTCCAGGTGCCTCATACTTTGTCCTTTGGTCTCTTCCACAAGGGCAGGACCCCATGACAGCTGACACCCCACAGATCTTGTCTCCTGCAATGGCCTTTCACCTCACCCAGTTCTCCAGCACCTCTGCACACTGCTAAAAATGTTGTAGTCGCTATGGGGATAGATGTGGAAATCTACCTGATGGCTGATTTCCGACCCTTTCCAGAAAAGCTCTGAGGCAGATTCATCAGTTGTCTTGGGGACAGAGACTGCTTCACTCCTCACTCAGTAAGGACTCAGTGTTCAGAGTTGGGTGCTGACAAATTCTGTCTCCATGGACCACCTGTCCTGAGGGGTGAACCGTGCCAGGGAGTCATGGCAGGGGGTCCAGGGACTCAGGTCCTAATGGTGCTGTGTCATGGACACAGCCTCCATCCCAGGAGTGGGGTAGAGTGGACAGAGGGAGTGTTGTCTTTTGGTGGCAGCAGCCTGGAGCTCAACCTCAGCAGCCAGCAGCTTGGACCTGAACTAGGGACAGTGACATGTTCCCCTTTGAAAAGGAAACCTGTTACCAGGAGCTGGAAGCAGGGAATCTGTGCTCTTGAATAGGCTTGTCTTGGGGGATTTCATTGCTGTACAGGTACAGGGAAGGAAGGGTGTGTACCTTGGTTGATGTTGTCTAGCTGTTTCCATTGTTAGCATCTCTTCTGGAGTAAGTTCTTCTCCATTGTTGATGTGCCAATAGGACCATCTCCAGTCACAATAGGACTTTTAAAGGCAATTTATGCATTCTGACTAGGACTGAAGCCCTTGTAGTCATTCACGCCCTCATGCTGCAGTTGAAATCCTGTCTGCCCTTTTTTGTATTGTGGTGAGAACTTCACATGAGATCTACCCTCGGCACAAACCAAATGCACGTGTTGCTTCTTAATCATGCATACAGCCACTTTAGCCAACCTCAAATCTGAACCACCACACATAACAGGATGTGCCTCCCCTGGGAAGACAGTTCCTCTGTGTCCCTCCAACCAGCTCTGGGCAGCCACCACGCCACCCTCTGCTGCTGGATCTGGACTGTCTGAGAGTCCCAACATTGGAGGGTACATTCGTTTGCTCATTGGTTCCTGCATCACTTCACTCAGTATGATGTCCTCAGGTTGTTCCATGTGGTTTCATGCACCAGGATTACCTTTTAATTAGTGCAATGATATTGTAAAAATAAAAGAACCAAGGGACTGGCAACCAGAGTTTGTCTGAGATAAAAAAGGAATGATATTTGGGAAGCAGAGATTCAGGCAGAAGCCCTAACACTGCTCTGACTAGGGGTGAAGGCAAAGGTGTTTGTGGGGCAGGGAGGGATGTAGGTACAGGACTAGAGGGGAGGAGCTTCTATCATTGAAGTCAAACTATGTTACTCTTTACCTGCACGTGAGGGTGCACATTTGAAGGTTGTCTCCAATTTTCAGTCTTGTAGTCAGGACACCTCTTCCCTGTCAGCTGTGCAAATAGTTGTGTGAAATGCAGTTTTGGTGCCCAGTGCAAAGGCGACTGTGCTGAATCCACACTCTGCACGGGTAGGAGAAGGAAGTTGTGCCAGGTGGTTTGTCTGGAAAGGCTGCTCCTGCTCTGTTTTAACACAGCTCCTCTCCTGTCACCTCATAGTGAGAACCCATCACATCTCATGTGTCCACCATGAATCCTGAGTGTACAATGCAATCTGACTGATTATTGTCTCAAATTCTACTGCCAATCCCCAGCCCTGACTCTGATTTCAATGGAAACTTCCAGGCAGGGGACACCCACTTCCCAAGTTCCTCCTCAAACGCTGGAAGCACCATCCTGCTGCCTGTGTGCATGAGCTGAGCTAACTCAAATATCTCCCTTCTGTGGGATTACACAGTGCTTGTTTCTCCTTGTGGCTTAGTGCACATGGCCTGGCATCTTGCTGTGTCACACACATTGCAGTTTATGGCAGCATCCCTTCTGTTTCATGGCTGAGTAGTAGGTTTACATTCTGAGTATATGACACACTTCATTTATTCATTCCCTGATGAGCGTTCATATGGTTCCCATGCCTTGGCAATGAGGAGGGGGTCCTCTCTTCCAGACCCCAACTGTGTTCTATTGGAAGAAAGCCCTGGACACTGAGTTGCTTTCATGTGGGGCTTCTGTTTTCATGCTGCGAGGGAAATGCCATGCTCCTTTGTTTTTACTGTTGTTCAAGTACAGTTTTCTGCCTTTTCCCCCCAGCCCTCTCCACCTCCCTCCCCTGTTTCCACCCCCCTGCCTTGTTATTGTCCATGTGTCCTTTATAATTGTTCCTGTAAACCCTTCACCTTTTTCCCTCATTATCCCCTCTCCTTTCCCCTCTGGGCACTGTCAGCCTGATCTCAATTTCAATGTCTTTGGCTATACTGTGGTCACTTGTTTGTTTTGTTAATTAGGTTCCTGTTAAAGGTGAGATCATATGGTATTTGTCTTTCACTGCCTGGCTTATTTCACTTAGCATAATGCTCTCCAGTTCCATCCATGCTGTTGCAAAGGGGAGGATCTTCTTCATTCTCTCTGCTGCGTAGAATTCCATTGTGTAAATGTACCACAGTTTTTTGATCCATTCCTTTACTGATGGGCACTTGGGTTGCTTCCAGCACTTGGCTATTGTAAATTGTGCTTCTATGACAATTGGGGTGCATAGGTTCTTTTGGATTGGTGTTTTAGCTTTCTTAGGATATAATCCTAAAAGTGGATTGCCAGGTTTTTCAAGAGGCTGCATCGTTTGAGCAGGGGTCCATTCTGATGACTGGCTTAAGTTTAGTTTGGTTTTTGTTTTCTTCTTTTTGCAGATTTATTGTGTGGTCATGCTACTTGTCCTTTATCAAATATGCCATTTCAATGTATATTATCTGAGAGTGTGTCCTGTCTTTAAATCCCCCTCAGGGTTGTCATGGTATCAGTTATGATGGCACATATCTTAGGTCATGGTGAAGGTCACTCCTGTGTCATGTGTGAGTCCAGCAAGATGCTGTCCCCAGGGTACCTCAAACAGTCACACACCTTAGTTCAGATTCAACCAGGTGTTCCAACCAGTGGCAGGACATTCCAATGGACAAGTCCATGGGTATCCTCAGCAGATGACAGTCTTTGAACCAGCAGGTGGCCTGGCCATTCCTGACATCACCAATGTCTCCAGTGTCCACAGCCCCGATACACAGTCAATGTCTGTGAGTCCAGCATTGTGGAATGGACTTACAGGAGAACCAAGAGTTGAACCCATGTTGGGAAATACTGTTATGGGAACACCGATAAGCAGCAAATGTCATGAGCTGAGAGTGGCACTTAAGGAGCTGAAGGAAGTAAGTGATTATCCGTTCTAAAAGAATATAACTATTTCTACACATTTGTAAGGAGGGTTTTACATTTTGGTAAATCCACTCATACTCTCACACTGTCAGCCCAGGCACTGGCTCTATTAAAAATCCACCATAAAAAGGCAAATCTCAAGAGAACCGGAGGTGGTTCTGTCTTCGCCATGAGCCTCCTTCTGAACAGCATCTCGCAGCTGCCACCCACACTGACCACTCTCAGCTTCAGGAACCCATGTCTTCCATGAGCTTTCTCAGGACTTGCTGCTCTGTGCCTGTATCATGCCCTTTTCACAGTTCCATTTTGACTATATTTAATGTTACATGTTCTAGGAGGTTAAGCTATTGGTTTGGCAAAAAAGTTAGTTTGGTTTTCAAGTAAAAACAAAAGACACATTTTTCTTTTGCACTAATAATTTCATTGAACAGCCTAGCCACCATTTTGTTCCACTACCTTCAGCCATCTTTCAGGAAATAATTCCATCTTCCCAAAACTTTTTTTTTTTTCCTTCTTGACCTAAGAACTGTTCAGGGCTGCCTTTTGCAGTCTTCCAGGGAATATTTTTTTCCATTAAGAGAATTTTGTAAAGACTGAAATACATGGAAATCCAAAGGTGCAACATCTGGTGAACATGGCTGATGAATGAGAACTTGCCAGCCAGGCTGTAACCGTTTTTACCTCGTTATCAATGAAACATGTGGTCTTGCCTTATCACGATGGAAGATTGTGTGTTTTCTGTCAATTAAGTCTGGATGCTTTCGTCCAGGGATGCTTCCTGTTGGTCTAATTTGGAGCAATGCTTGTGGGAACAAATTGTTTGGTTTTCCAGAAGGAGCTCATAAAAGCAGACTCCCTTCCGGTTCAACCACATGCACGACATAGCTTTCTCTGGATGGAGACCAGCCTTTGGAGTGGCTGCTGGTGGTTCATTTCATTTGGCCCATGGTCTCTTCCAATCCACAGTATTGTAAAGTATCCACTTTTCATTGCCTGCCACGTTTGTTTTAAAATGGAATATTTTTGTTACATTTAAATAGAGAATCCCATGTGGTAATATTGCCAAGATGATTATTTTTTGCTTAAGTTATGTGGAACCCAAACCTCAAAGGTATTAATGTGACCAAACGGTGAAAATGCTTCTCTACACTGTATCTGGATATGTTGAGCAGATCAGCTACCCCATGCATGGCACACCATCGACTGCTGGCAATGAACGTTTCAGTGTGAGCACAATCAACACACATCGCTGCACCTGAGTGTGCAGCATCTTCCAACAAGAAACCTCCAGCATGAAACTTCACTTACCACATTTGACGTGGCTGATCACTCACATACACTGCACACATCTGTTTTTGTGTATTTCAGTTGCACTTTTACCTTTCTTGAAATAATAAAGCATAGTATGCAGAAAATGTTGCTTTTTTTCTTCCATAGTCCATATTAAAATGGCTACACAAAATTCACCAATTTTGATACTTTTTTAAATGCAAGCTGATATGACAGCCATTGTGATACAATGTAACACATTTGTTTGAAACAAAGTTAGAGACAACTGGAACCATCATACAGAAAAAGGCGAATGAACTATGCTGGCTTACACTGGTGATATTCTTAAAGAAGTAGCACTGTAAAGTCTACTTCAAAGCCATTATTATTAGAGTGAGCCCAAAGCCCCAAGCAAAGGAAAGCAGTTCTTCTGGGTCAATGGTCAGGGGAGATCATCATTCAGGGACCTGAAGTGGTCTTTCCAATACTGCTCCAGTGCTTCCAGGCCAACTCTGTTCATATTATCTGAGACCGGGCTGTGAAGGCTCCCTCTACGTGCCTGAGCTGAAACGGAAGAGACAGCACACCTACTTATGAGTGTGGCCTCATCCTGTGGGCTACCCACCAGTCATTGCAAGGAGAGCCAGCTGATTCAGCCCCAGCCCACCCTGGAGAGGTAGAAGTTGCTCCTCACCAGAACTGACCCTACTTATGCATGGGTGTGATATTGCTATTGCACAGCTTCTGTTACAGGAAGTTTCCAGGATGCTGATGTATGGTTCCCGCATGTGAGTTCCTCCAGGGCCATGGAACCTCATGGTTATCAAGGGTTAAGAGGTGTACAATGAGAACAAGAGCATGGGGCACTGTCATCCCAAGTTGTTTAGATATTTTGGGAGCAGGCAGGGTATTGGAAACATGGAGGGCAGATTCCAGGTTCTGGACTGGGTTCTGCATGTGTTTGGACCAGATGCCTCATGGAAGTGTCTTCTGGAAGACACTCCGAGTCCTAACCACATCCATGGTGCTGACACCATTCCCCCCGGAATACTCTCCATGCCCCCCAAACAGTGCAGAGTACAGTGAACTGGGAGCTACACACATGGTCGGACACAGGGTGTTAAGCAGGATGATTCCCCCAACACAACTGTGGAGAAAACATACAAAATGTTTAATCTCAAATCTGAAATGGATTAGTGTTCTACTTTTCAGAAGAGATTCATCCATAGCTGACATGTTTAGGGATCAATTAAATCAAGGCTGTGACCGCTGCCTCATCCATGGGAGTCCTCACAGCTCTGGACTAGCTGTAGAACAAAAAATTGTGTGCAGGCGGTGTCCTTTCACTCTGTTCACCTTTGGGGACAAGGTTGCAGCTCGCAGCAGGGACAGAGAGGGGTGAGTTTGGCCAGAACTAAGTCTAATTCTCTCACTAATTACCTTCAACCAGAGGAAGAAATCTTGCATCAGTCAAATGCCTGATGGAGGCCAGAGCTCAAGGCCCACAGCCCCTGTGTGCTCTGCGTCTGGGCCTTCCCAACACACAGGCTACACACAGCATCCTACTCCCACAGGGTGGGACAGTCTTGTGGGATCCAGAGTGTGTCTGGGAGAGGGCAATGATGGAGGCCAACTCTGACCACAGGATTGCCTGCAGCAGTGACAGCCAGCCACGCCTGACCTTCTAACTCACATTGTGAAGTCCATTCTCATCATGGCCTGGGGTTGTTTCAGTCCCCCGATACAGAGGGGACTTAACAAGGACTCTGTGGATCGACAATAGTGGCCTTGGGACTGTTGCAGACTTTAGCAACACTTGTCTGTGACCGTTTCAGGTGAACCTAACTCTCCTTACCTGATCTAGGACCACCTCACAGTTGATGCACAAGCTTCTCCACTCTAGTGAGGACTCTCAGTCTGCAGGTGTATACAGCCCTACAGTATAGGTATCACTATATACAGACACCCATTCATGCTCTCATTACAGCAAAGGGTTCCCACAACCTCATGGGGTGTGCCCCACTGTGCCCCAGATTATATTCAGGGGAGCAGTGGGGGACAGTGTGGAGGTTCCAGGCCCAGAGGATGGGCTCCTTATTACTAAATGTGGCCCCTTGACATGAGGCATACCTGCTTAGGTATCTCTATTTAGTTATTGAAATCCTCCCCAGGACACTCACACCTGCAGTGAGACATTGACCTCTCTGCAGTTCTCCAACATCAAAGCTTCCTATGTAGTAGGAAGGCATGCAAATATGGCCCCTCTGCTCATGAAAAGCAGCCCAGCCCTGACCCTGTAGCTCTGGGACAGGAGCCCAGCCTGGGATTCCCAGGTGTTCCCAGCTCCTGCTCAGGACAGAACACAGATCACTCACCGTGGAGTTTGGGCTCAGCTGGGTTTTCCTAGTTGCTATTTTAAGAGGCAGTTATGGAGAACTAGAGACACTGAATATGTGAGTGGTTTTAAGTGAGAGGAACAGTGAAGGGTGATAGTTTCAAGACCAGGCATCTTTGTGTTTGCAGATGCCCATTATGAAGTGCAGCTGGTGGAGTCTGGGGGAAGATTGGTGCAGCCTTGCAGTATTCTGAGACTCTGGCATGGCTTCCGGATTCAGTTTTGGTGACGATGCCATGCACAGTGTTCACCTGGCTCCAGGGAAGGGGCTGAAGTAGGTTTCATCCATCAGTTCTAGCGGTGGTTACACACACCATGCCAGCTCTGTGAAGGGGCCAAATCACCATCTCCAGAGACAAGGCAAGGAATGTGCTGTATCTGCAAATGAGCATCCAGAGAGCAAAGGACCTGGGCTTGTATTACCTTTCCAGATATACAGTGATGGGAAGTCAGCCTGAGCCCAGACAGAAACCTCCCTTCCGACTGGGCTGTGACCCTGAGGGGGTGCTGTTTCCATGAACAAAATGACCATCCTAAGAGCATGTGGATTTTGATTTTTGGGAAGTTTCCTATCTGGTTTCCTCTTCCTGTAACATTTTCCCTCCGGGAACTTCTTTGACTCCCTGATTCTGCTCTCACCTAAAAATTATCTTAGGTAGAAAAGACTGTTGTAAACAAAGACATCATTCTCACATGAGCAAAAGGAAGAGTGACTTAGACACTTCTGTGCACAGTTCCAGTGAATCATCAAACACTCTAACCCATGTTGGCTGAATCTAACCAGAGGTCCAGCTGGACCAAACAGAGTAGCCCAGCCCCACACAGCTCAGTGTCCAAGCTGGCAAGAAGCAGGTCACGTGCCTGTAGGACAATGGGCACCAGAGGTTTATGAATCCGGTGATAGAAAACAAGGATCCCAGCTGGTGATGGTCATTGACTTGTCTTGATGCTCACAGCATCAAGTGTAGGTGACACCACACAGAGGCAGAGGGACCCATGACAGATTTATGTGAATGTCCAGGCTGAGGACAAACAACACCTCAAGGGGAAAGAGAGCATTCATCAGGCACAGAGTTGAAATCTCAGAGAGGAACAAGAAAGGCCCTTTAGTAAGTCAGACATGTTTTGATAGAGCCAGGAAAATAGGAGGTCGGGGAGGGGAATTTTACTTACAAGGGTTTCTGTGGTTTCAACCCCCTAATGGCATTTAAAGAAGACATTCAGCCTTTATTAGTAGATTTCCCATGTGTGGCCAGTGGAGGAGAGGTAGGAATGAGCCATAAGTTGTCAGCAGTAAAACATAAGTTAGAGTCAGACCATCTATTCCACTTAACTATTAATGCATAGCAAAAAATAAGGTAATACTTTATTATGAGTAGATTGCAACAGGGTATAGTGAAAAGGAGAATGATTAAGAGTATTTAGATGATGATAAAAGAATTGGGGGGGGGTTCCGGCCAAGATGGAGGCATAGGTAGACACACTGTGCCTCCTTGTACAACCAAAAGAAGGACAACAACAAATTTTAAAACAAAAAACAACCAGAACTGACAGAAAATTAAACTGTATGGAAGTCCGACAACCAAGGAACTAAAGAAGAAACTTTCATCCAGACCGGTAGGAGGGGCGAGACGGGTGGAGAGGACTCGCACGGGGCGGCAGCTGGCAGACCGGGGAAGGACGTGGCGACCAGGAGAGGTGGCGGCTGCAGAACGGGAGTCCCACTCACTTGTGCGGATAAACCAGGAGGAACAACTGGGGAGCGAGACAGACTCCGCAACCCAGAGTTCCAGCGTGGGGAAGTAAAGCCTCAAAGCCTCTGATTGAAAGTTCCTGTGAGGGCGGGGGTGGCAGCAGTGGGAGAAACTCCTGGACTCACAGGAGAGTGCGTTGGAGAAAACCGGCAGAGAGCGGAGCAAGCGCCATTGTTCCCTCTCGGTCCCCTCCTCCACAAACAGCGTCACTACACAGCAGTGTGGGTTCCCCTGTCCTGGTGAACAACTAAGGCTCCGCCCCTTACTACATAACAAGTGCGCCAAGACAACAAAAATGGCCCAAATGAAAGAACAGATCAAAGCTCCAGAAAAAAAAATACAACTAAGTGACAAAGAGATAGCCAACCTATCAGATGCACACTTCAAAACACTGGTAATCAGGATGCCCACAGACTTGGTTGAATTTGGTCACAAATTAGATGAACAAATGAAGGCTACAATAAGGGAAATGAAGGAAAATGTACAGGGAACCAACAGAGATGGGAAGAAAAACAGGACTCAAATCAATGGTGTGGTCTAGAAGAAAGAAGGAAACATTAAAGTACAACACAATGAAGAAACAAGAATTCAAAAAAAATGAGGAGAGGCTTAGGAACCTCCAAGATGTCCTTATCATTCCAATATCCGAATCATAGGGGTGCCAGAAGGAGAAGAGGCAGACCAAGAAACAGAAAACTTATTTGAACAAATAATGAAGGAGAACTTCCCTATTTTGGCAAAGAAACTAGACTTCCAAAGAGACTAGGAAGCTCAGAGAGTCCCAAAGAAGTTGGACCCAAGGAGGAACACACCAAGGCACATCAGAATTACATTAGCCAAGATGAAAGATAAAGAGAGAATCTTAAAAGCAGCAAGAGAAAAAGAGACAGTAACCTACAAAGGAGTGCCCATCAGACTGTCAGCTGATTTCTCAAAAGAAACCTTGCAGGCAAGAAGGGGCTGGAAAGAAGTATTCCAAGTCATGAAAGGTCCTGTATCCAAGATTACTCTATCCAGCAAAGCTATCATTTAGAATGGAAGGGCAGATAAAGTGCTCCCCAGATAAGGTCAAGTTCAAGGAGTTCATCATCACCAAGCCCTTATTATATGAAATGTTAAAGAGATTTATCTAAGAAAAAGAAATAAAAAATAGGAACAGTAAAATGACAACAAACTCACAGTTATTGACAACTGAACCTAAAACAAAAACAAAAACAAAACGCAAACATCCCA
>VMDR010022146.1:0-16386 GCA_007922815.1 Macrotus californicus
GGTGCTTCTCGTTTGCGTCTCTTTGATGATTGCTATTAAGCATATTTTCCTGTGTTTTTATTGGACATTCATGTACTTTTTGTGTGTAGTGTCTATTCAAATATTTTGCCAATATCTTATTAAGTTTAGCTTCTTATTACTGAGTTATAGGAATTATTTATGTAATCAGGATTCAAGTCCATTATAAGATATATGTATTATAAATATTTTTATTTTCTTAATGGTATCTTCCAAAATGCAGTTTTTATTTTGACAAAGTTCAATTTATCAATTTTTTCTTTTATGATCTTCCTATGAATAAATTTTTGCTCACCACCATGTTGTAAATATTCTTTCCTCTGTTTTCTTCTGGAAGTTTTATAACATGAGCTTTTACATTTATGTCTATGACTCATTTCCAGGTAACTTTTGTATATGTTCTAAGATAAGGTCCAGAACTCATTTTTTCCGTACAGATATCCATCTGTTTCAGGACCATTTATAGAAAACACTATTCTTCCTCCATTAATTACCCTGCGACTTCGTAGAAAACAATCGACCATTTTGCACTCCAGTCTGTTCCATTGATCTGTATTTGTAACCTTGTACCATCACTACACTGTTTGGATTACCGTAACTTTAGAGCAAGGCTTAAAGTTAGTGTAAGTCCTCTCTTCCAACTTTTATAATTATTTTCACTGTTCTAAGTCCTTTGCATTTCCAAATAAACGTTTGAATCAGCTTATGAAATTCAATAAAATGGCTAGAGGGTTTCTCTTGGTCCTGCACTGATTCTATAGATCAATTTAAGGACAATCCATGAACATGTTGCATCTCTCCACTTGTTTAGATCTTCTTTAGTTCCTCTTGGCAACCTTCAGAATGAAATATGCCCTCCAAAGGCTAAGGAGAATGAATGAAAAAAGATACACATACAGATAGGTCAGTGAAAACTCTCACTAAGGAGAAGTGTTCCTAAAAGCTGCCAAAAGGAAACACACAGCACAGATAAAGTAGGTCAACTGTGAGGGAAGAAACATTAGACTGACTGCGGATATTGCGTCGTCGGCATTGGAAACTAGACTACGCACACTCTAGCAACACCCCCCAGGGTGCTGGGAAAATGTGACCTGAAACTCTGCACCCAGTGGCATGGCTGTCCCAGAGGCTGATCGGACAGAAGCCGCAGACACAAGCAGGGCATTTGGTGCCTGCAGGTAGATGAAAGGTACAACGTATGGCCACACAGAGCACAGGCCAGCAGTGCACCCCGTCAGAGTGAAAAGTCTCTGCCTTCACGTCTACCTGAAGGTACACAGCTGCTGCTGCATCACCTGCTTCAGGTGATCACTTCATTCTCAAAGCTCCATTTGGTGTGTTTTTGTATTGAACCCTCTTCCCCGCTTTCCTGCCAGCCCACCAGGAAGGAAGTGATATGACTCCGCATATTCCAGAATGTTTACTGTGAGACAAGGTGAATCCCAGGTGAGTCTCCCAAGGTCAATCTCCCAGGAACACCTGCCCTCCAGCAGATCCACACTCGAGGCCTCTTCGAAGCCAGTTCCTGCTCTAGTCAGTCACCACAGGGACTAAATTCGCTCCAGGACTGTAAGGAGTTGAAGAGTTTATTTCCAACAGTCTTTCTGCAGGGACAGGGGGACCCTGAGAAATTACTTGGAAATTGTAAAATGAAGCTAAAAAAGAAAATTTAATAAAAAAATGGATTGGGTCCATTATGGTGGGTCAGTCTATGAAAAACAGAATTATTTCACATACATAATGAAAACCCAGATGACAGGAGTGCCTGGAGTGCACAAAACAATTGTCCCAAATTAGACTCTGAAGGGAAAGGACTCCAAGATGACCATCGCAAAGTAGAGAATGGTTTTCATTCAACAAGCAGCATTTACAATCTGAAAACATCTGGTACTTTAGTAAGGGAGTCCCTTGTTTCCCTCGACAACAAGAATTAAAATTCGAGGAACAACAATAACACGAGAACAACCCAGTGCCAAGATGGAGCAAACTAGAGGGATATGACTCAGCACAATGGTGGCACGTGCCGGGAGAATTTACTTGGCCCATGTGCTTGGGCACCTTTGACCTGCACCGGGTTAGGGACGTGACCTCATGAGTGCTCAGTTCGGCGGTAAGTAGAAAACACGAAACGGTAACACTGGTGGTGATGTTGTTTGCAGTCAGTCTGCAGATGAAACATGAGAGGCATAATTACAGGTACGGAACAGAGTTCAAATGGTATGTAACCCGTAACAGTGACACATTGTAATTGACAGAAGAGGAGGCGACATTGATGACCACATCAAGCCTACCGAGCCACAAGTCCAGATTTGAGTGTTTGTGTCAGATCAGGGTCCCAGCACAAGGCTGAGCATGTCTACAGCGGTAACCCACAGGTTTCCTGCCCCCTGGAGCACAGGCAGGGATGTGGGGGAGAGGGCAGGGAATGAAAGTCACCATTATTGACAACAGCCGGAAACAGCGGATGACTCATCTACAATTATGGTAATAACCAAAACAAGAAGGAAAATGAGACATGGTAAAAGAGCTTGCTTTTAGGCAGTTAGACTGGTGGGTGAGGCAGCAGGGATTAAGAGGTCAGTTTTTCATTTACCTCAATTAGTACTGTTTTGATTTCTCCAAGTATAAGGGCTAGTTCAATAATTTTAAAAATAGACCCAGTGTTGCTGCTTTTAACCAGCAGGATGGGGGGGGGCGGGGGGGGGTTCATACTAAGCCTAAGTGCTGCATGGAAGACTTGACGCCAGGGCTCTATGACCCAAAATTCAGTGCAACACATGGGAAGTAGTGCAGCTGGAGCTGTTTGCCTCAGCACATCTAAGTGGGTTTTCATCCCCTGTTTGTACATCAGGATGTTTTAATAGTAGCATGCTATGAAACAAGCTCCTATAAATATGCTGTGTTGCTCTTTCTTCTTCATTTATGGTGACAGATTAGCTGACTTTTGAAAAATAGTATACACATTTTTTAAAAAGCAGTATGAAAAACTGTTTAAGAAAGTATATGCTTGTCTATATATGAAAAACAAAATTGTAAGTAATTTAACCCCTCTTTAGCGCAAATCTAAAAGTATGTTGAAATCTACCAATGGTGTATAACAATCCTTGGAGAGGTGGATCCAGAGTTCCGTTTTGCCTGATTCCTTCTGATCCCTTACACCTTTCTCTCCCAAACTACTGACTGCCAGGCCTTCCACATTTCCAGAACTCTGTAGGGGCAGGAGCATCATGGAGAGGGGTGGAGGATTGGAGTGAGTCTGGGTTCAGGTCCCCCAGAGGGGCTGAGGGAGAGCTAGGGGCACTGCGAGGGGCCAGCTCTGGGTGGGGAAGGGATTCTGAGGGCAGCACAGGTAGGCTTTGAAGTGAGCAATGAAGAGCAGGGTGCAGTGGCACCGATCTGCTCCAAAGGCAGGGGGAAGGGGGGAGGGTGCTGTGGGAGAGCTGGCATGGAGTTCAGGACGGATCACTGTGGCCCCAAAGGGAAGGGTAGGAGGGACCACAAGCCAAGGTCTTTTTAAGAAAAAGAAAGGACAGCACAGCCAAAGCCTCGAGCTGAGAGTTAAATTGCCGTCACAGCAGCAGGCACCGCTCAGGAAAAGGTGATCCTCCAGAGCCTTCCTGGGGGAGAACATGCCTTCTATCTTGGCTTCAGCCAGTGATCCAGGAACCAAGCCCACACAGAGATTCAGTGACACGGACTGGAGCTTGTGTTTAGAACTCAGAGCTGTGAAGAATCTGATCACTGAAGTGGGGAAGGAGGGAGACAACAACACTGGAGGGCCATGCCCGGCCTCAGCTGTGCCCCACTGTCCATCTGTTCTGCTGTCTGCTTCCCCCGCAACCTCTGCTCTCAGCCTTGGAGCTGGTGCCCTCCAGGAGCCCCTTCTGCCTCCACCTCCCGTCTGTCCCTAGACACAGGTCTGGGTCACAGCTCCCGGGTACCAAAGAAGCATGAGGGTACACAGTCTGAATCAGAACCAGAGCGCTTCCAAAAAAAGAAGCTGCCTCTACAGGCCCAGGTTTTCAGAACTCCCTTCTTGGCCGTGACAGCTGCTGAGCACCATTAATTCCAGGATGTCCATCAGTCTTGCCCACTGCAAGGCTCTAATGTGAGGAGCCACGGACCATTGCATTGGCTGCCTTCTCTCTGCAGCCCAAGAAGGGATGTGCCTGTTTCCTTCCACTCTCAGCTTTGGGCAAGTCAGTACAATGGCTGTGAGGTTTAGAAACAGATTGACTTAGGCTGAAATTCCAACCCACTTGTTTAATTTCCTTGTCTCAGTTTCCCCATTCCACTTGCCCAGGATTTTCCTAGCTTTGTACTGTCCTGCTTCAGTGAGAATGAAATGAAATATGTGCATAAGCTGCCTAAAGCAAGCCTGGCCTATGGTAGAGACTCGACCACCTTCGGTCTCTAGTGCCTGGACGTAGCTGGGGCTGAATGCAAGTATCCTTCCCTCTGAAGGGGAACAGTCTATGGTACCCCCAAATATGCCACTTTGGCATATTATTCTGAATTCAGATTACTTGAGAAATAGCCAGTGCAAGAAAAACACTTCGATCCTCCTCTGTTCCCCTGAAAGCAGAAAATAAATCTGCCCTGTGAAAGGTGCCCTCCCTGCATTGGGAGGAAGAGAGACCTCCTTATCACCAGACAGGCAACCTAGGCCCCGATGGCTACATAAACAAACCTTGTTACTTCCTTACTAAATTACTGCCCCAAACCCAAGCTTCTTTGTCTTGCGAATTTTTCACAAATTTATTTTTTCTTTGCCTCAAAGATATAAAGAGCTGCCTGCCTTGGTCACTTCTTTGAGTCTCATATTTTTAAAGGGGTTCCTACGTATACAAAATTAAATTAGCTTTTCTCTGGTTAATCTTTCCTATGTCAATTTAACTATTAAACCAGCCGAAGAACCTAGAAAACAAAAAGGAAAACGTTTTTCTTCCCTACACTTCATCTCCCAGTAGAAAATGCTGGGCTTCCAGGATCTGCTGCCTCCCACAGCCCACAGGCAGGCCCACAGCCTTTGCATCCTGCTGGGTATGGTTTTCAGGCAGACTCTCCCTTCTTTCTGGTTTATACGATAAGGATGCTGAGAGCAAGTCACAGTCTCCAGCTCCTGCCTTGAGTTGCCATACTCCTGACTCTGTGCAGGGGACATAGCTGGATGTCCAATGCCCACTACGTCGGCGTTAAAGCCGGGTCTCAAAGCAGCCCCCGGATAACCCCCCAGCCTTGCTTCATGCTTCCTCACCAACCCAGCAGAGCTTGTCCATCAAAACCTCAGTCCCAGCTGCTCCGTCTCTGACTTCATTCACCCTGGGTGGGTACCTGCTATCTCTTTCAGCCACTAGAAAAACTCCCAGATGTCACAGCAAATAAATCCACAGGACCATTTCGGCCTCTTGCTGCAGCTGTCAACGTAAGAAATGTCCAACCCTGTAAGAACTTTTATGAGTTTATATAAGCCAAATTGACAATTGCCAGGAAGCAAAATCTCAATGGATTGAGAAAATGCTCCAGAGAATGGCACTTTCCCGGTTTATTTTGTACATTACAATCACAGCAGGGGGCTAGGGAGGGTTACAGGAAATTCATTGGTGATAGACTAGGGAGGCCAGAGAAAGGGAAGCAGGGAGATCTCCGGGATCGGATAAAGAGTAAAATGTAGAGGCAAAGACCTCTTTCACATTGGTGGGTACAGGATAATCAACAATGAACATTTACAGCACAGAGAGCTAGTATGAAGAAGGGACAAGGTAACAGTGAGGGGTTTGGTGGTCTTCGCCTTTGTGGGAGATTATGCCCTGAGGGGTCAGGAGAAAGGGATTACTCAAATAGCCCAAACGTGCGTTACCTTAGCTGCAAAAACACAATAAACAGGCTCATTTAAGGTAAAGATTGACCTTCGTCTAAGAAGATACTGGCCTAAGAGTCACTACCCACCATGACTCACTTTTAGTTGAGAAGTGTTCATTTCAGACCATCCTATGTGGTTACTTTCAGTCCCTGAGTTTGTGAGGCCACCTCCCCTGAGCTTGTCAGGTTTAGTGTGTGGCCCCTTTTCCACCCACCGAGCCCAGTGTCCCAGATGCACAAAGGCCTCGGCCCCATATACAGCAAAGGCCTGGGAAGCCTGCTTTTTCCTCTTTTCTTCTCTGCTCTTGTATTACTCTCTTCTTTAAGTTCTTGGGGCTGAAAAACATTATTTATATTAACAACACTGACAAGTTAAACATAATGTAGTGGTTGAGAAGAGAAGTTTTAAATTTGAATAGAACTAGATTTGAATTTAGCACCACAATTTACAGTTGTGTGACCTTGAGTTAGTTACTTTATCTTCTCACCCCAAAAATGAAAATGGTAGTATTCTATGGCACATGGTTTGCATCATTTGTTTGCAAATAAAGAAACCTGACTCAAATTGCTTAAGCAAATATATATCGTCTGTCCCGAGAAAATCCAGCCATTGTTAATATAATAAGAGTGGTTTGTACAACACTGATATAGCCTGGCAGCCAAGGAGAGTGGGCTGGAATGCACATGCATGAATACTGATGACTTCACTGTACTAGTCGGTGGGGGCGGTAGATGCCATTGAGAGAGCACGTGCACTGTGTGACCTTCACATTCAAAATGACTGAGTGAGTAGAGCAACAAATCTGCATCAAATTTTGCATTAAGCTTGCACATTTCTCCATGGAAACTATTCAGATGATTCAGAAGGCCACAGCCATGGGTAACGTGATTGGCAGCTTCATCATGACAATGCTCCCGCTCATGCATCACGTCTTGCGCAGAGTTTTTTGGCAAAACATCAAATCACTCAGATGACTCAGTCTCCCTACGGCCCAGATTTGGCAGCCTGTGACTTCTAGATTTTCCAAAACTAAAATCACCTTTGAAAGGGAAGAGATTTCAGACCTTTAATGAGATTCAGGAAAATATGACCAGGTAGCTGATGGTGATTGGGAGAAATGTGTGAGGTCCCAAGGTGCCTACTTTGTAGGGGACTGAGGTGTCATTGTCCTATGTACAATGTTTCTTGCCTCTTTTATCTTCAATAAATATCTCTATTTTTCTTATTAAATGGCTGTATACCTTCTGGACAGACTATATATATATATATACCATATTTTGTCATGTATAATGTGCTCTTTTTTTCCCAAATTTTTGAGGGAAAAATAAGAATGTGCATTATACATGGATGGTACTAATTTCATATCTATATAAATGTTTTTAATTCTTTTATTTATGTTTATGAATTAAAAGTGTAACTCTAGAAAGCGGTGATATCCATAGGCAAAATAATACCCTAGAATACAATAATCTGTTCCGTTTCTAAATATAAATAAAAAATTGAATTAAAAATTAAAATGAAAGATTTTTTTTCTGAATGTTTGGGCCAAAAACCTGGGTGCGCACTCACATGGCAAAATACTGTGTGTGTGTGTGTAGAGAAAGAGAGAGAGAGAGATACAGTTTTCTCAATAAGAGCTCTAGAAGTGGTGACTGACTGTGTTCGTTCAGCACCTCAGTAGTAACTCCCTGATTCTTTGGGCCTTTCCCTCGTCTTATTGCCTCATGCTTACAAAATGACTACTGTATTTCCATATAACAAATTTATATTCAAGGTAGCCACATCTTTCTTTTTAACAGGAAAATAGAAGGCTTCCCGGTAGTCCTTGTACTGGACTTCCCCTTAGATCCTATTAACCAGAACTGAAATACATGGCAACTCTTACATCAAGGGAGCTGGGAAATTGGGGACTAGGGTTATTCTTACTTGGTTCAATGAACCAGAACTCCTATCCTGAGGCTAAGCACATTGCAGCTCAGGACAAAAAGGTCAAGATTTAGTTATCAAGTGTGATATTGTGATTTATTATAAGAAATACATATTTGAAGATAAAAGAAATACATATTGATTGATCTTCATCTTGTTTCTGACATAAAGCTCCCAAAGCCCTTGGAATTTCCTAAGTGCTGAGAGTGATGAGGTTCTTTTGTCACGTTAATGAGGTGCCTTTTGGATACACCTATAGGATGGGGGGACTTGTTGCCAGTGGAGCCAACCATTTGATTAGAGGATTGGAACGTTTAGTAACTTCCTTTCCAGCCCCAACCTCAGGAGAGAGGAGAGGGCCTAGAGGCAGAATCAGTCACCAATGGCCAGTGATTTAATCAATCATGTCCATGTACTGACATGTCCATAAAACCCCAAGAGGACAGGGTTCAGAGAGCTTCCAGGGTGGTGAACACTTGGAGAACTGGGGTGAGTGGTGTCCCTAGAGAAAGCAAAGAAGCTCCTCACTCTGTCCCCATCCCTTGTCCTGGGCATCTCTTCCATCTGGCTATTTCTGGGTCGTATCCTTTTATAGTAAACCACTAAGCCAGTAAGTCAAATGTATCACTGAGCTCTGTGAGTTGCTTTAGCAAATTAATCAAACCCAAGGAGGGGATCATAGGAACCTCTCATTTACAGCCAGGTAGCCAGAAGTACAGTTAACAGCCCAGACTTCAACTGGTGCCTGAAATCTGCGGAGAAGGTTGTGGGAACTTACAACCTGCAGCCAGTTCATCAGAAGCACAGGTAAGCTGGGCTTGCAACTGGCATCTGAAGTGGTGGGGAGGCAGTCTCATGGGACTGAACCTTTAACCTATGGGATCTGATGCTATCTCTAGGTAGATAATATCAGAATTGAGTTAAATTGTAGGAGAACAGTTGGTTTCCCTGGGGAATTGGTGGTGGTATGGGGACGCCCCCTCCCCCACAGCACGCGTGCACACGCACACACACACACAGGAATTAAGTCTCAGAACCATTTCACAAAGTAAAAGGTAGGTCTGGCTAATGGGTAGGTAACCAATGGGGTTGGTTCGACACAGGGTTGTAGTAAGTATTAAATTTAATAAATTTGTAAAGTACTTAGCACAATGCCAGACTTTTAAGCATCATTTAATAAACTATAGCCATTATCAATGAAACGTATTGCCAAAGTTGATTGGCCATGCCCTATATCAGGGGTGTCAAACTCATTTTCACCCGAGGCCACATCAGCCTCACGGTTGCCTTCAAAGGGCCGAATGTAATTTGTGGACTGTGTAAGTGTAACTGCTCCTTAACAGTTAAACAAGAGCTTGGCACTGCCGCCGGATAGAACAAGGTGGAGGGCCAGATTCAGCCCACCGCGGGCCTTGTGTTTGCCACCTGTGCCCTATATGTAATTAAATATAGTATTTCCACACTTATAAAATGGAGAGCAGAACCCAGCTGTACTGATTTTTTAGCGTGTCCTCCACCCCAACCAGCTTAGGACTTGCTCTCCTTCTTTCATGACACAAATATTTATTAAATATCAAATATGTGCCATATACAAAACCAGGTATGAGTGATAAGCTTTTCCCCTGACTTCATGAGGTTCCCAGGCCTCAGAAATTTAATTCCTACTTCTTTCATGCCCACATCCCTCCTGCTGGAACCCCAGGCCCAAGCTCCTACAGACCCACAGATCTGCTTCTTGTTTCCACAGAATCCGAAACCTGAAGGATGATTTTAACTTAGTTAAGGACAGCACAGTAAACTAGCCAAGCCCACAAGTTCACTTCAGATTTTGAGATCACCTGAATGTAAATATAAATGAAGCAGACATGCAAATAGCTAGTAGGGAACTCTTTTCTTTTTTAGGAGTTTATTTATTTTTACAGAGACTGGAAGGGAGGGAGAAAGAGAGGGAGAGAAACGTAAGTTGGTTGCCTCTCGTACACACCCCAACTGAGGACCAAATCCCCAGCCCCGGCAGGTGCCCTGATGGAAAATTGAACTGGTGACCTTTAGCTTTGCAGCATGATGCCCAACCAACTGAGCCACACGGGTCAGGGCACTCTAGGGAACTCTTCACAAAGCTCACACCTCTTAAGCTACCACACCAAAAGCTCCCCCAGATTTTGTCACCTCATTATCAGTGGCATCAAATGTTTGTTGAGGATGGGCTATGTGCAAGCTGAATTTCCTGGGTTGAAGCCCAAGAACACTACATTTATGGGCCTCTTTCAAAGCATACCTTCATTTTCAGTAGCAGTGAGTTCTCAAGGAGCCCTCATTATCTTTAATTTATTAATGAAGGTGCTGGGACCCTTAAGGAAGCTGCTCACAGTACCAGGCCCTGTGCTAGGTAATTTACACACATTTTCTCATTTAATCTTCATGAACTGCTAGGGAGGTAATATTTCTAGTTTACAGATGAGAAACCTGAGGCCCAGAAAGGCTAATTTACCTAATATCACACAGCTGGAACCCGAACCTCCAATTTCCAGTCCCAGAAACTGTCTCCTGGGCCACGCTGCCCCTCCCTACACACATTCTTTGGGATGAGGTACCTGTGATGAACCTTTTTGTGCAGTCTGAGTAAAAGATTTTTAGAGAAAGATACAATCACCTATGCTATCATTGTGGATTTCAGTGGATTTCCTACGATTACATGTATGGAAATTACAAAATTATATGCCTTACTTCTGCTACAATTATATTTTCTACCTATCCCGTTCTCCCTGCCAAGTGGCACCTCACCACCATCATCACCACTTTGTGCTCCTTTTTGCCACAGGAGAGGACATTGCTGGACATGGTACTTAAACAAGCCTGACAACAGAATTGCAAAGAATCACAGAAGTGGTGTTAGCATTAGTCCCAAGTGCTGGCTGCCTCATCTCAATTTTCTTCAGAAGGAGAGAAAACCTGTAAGTACCAAGGACACATCAGGAAGCATATTGTGGAGAAAGAGGTAAAGAAGAGGATGGAAACAATCAACAAGCTAAACAACAGCCAGAAGTCAAAATCCCAGGTCAGGTAAATACCAGGAAGAAGTGAAAGAAAACACATCCTGAAATGAAGATGGGCAGACTCCTGTTTCCCTTCCCCTGTTCCTGGTTGGAGGGAAAGGAAACCAATTCACTGAGTATTTACTAAAGTTCCAGGCCTTTAATAAGCATTAATTTATATAATTCTTAAATAATTCTCCAAGGCTAGTATAACCAAATACGAGAAAAACTGAGGCTCATGGAGGCCTAACAACTCGCCCAATACTTCAAGTGGTGACAGTGGGATTCAGGTGAGGTGTGTCTAACCCCCAGCCAGCACTCTGAACTGCTATAACCTGGAGTGTCCTTGGTATGGTTGACGGTTTGGATCTAATGGTAGGACTTTATATTGACCCCTCTTACATTTAACTTTGTTGAGTTCCATGTATCAAGGTCATTTTTTATAGGGCTTGTCAGCCATGTGGGTAGCTCTACATCTGCAAATTTTAGAAGTAACAGTAAGTACCTTTAAACTAATGGGCCAGTGAAGCACTTGGCTGTTAACATATTATCTTGATGTAAAGTTGTTGACAGCTGCTTCTCTTTCACTCCTTGTGCTAGGTTGTCTCTTCCTCCTTCATGATTGAAATAAGAAAAGGTAGAGCAACAGATTGTCACAATTATTACAATGCAAATTCACTGCGCTCTGTGCTCAGCTGAACTGTTGATGCCTACTTTGATCTGACCGAATTACAAGCATGGCCTCCCGCTACTTCCACTGCTTTAGGAAAACTGACAGGAAGCCCCTGAAGCAAGGTCAGTCCTGAAAGATGTCTGAAATCATACCCTTCACAGGTATGAAATCATACCTGTCACGTCCCATTGTATTTCATGTCGTCATACTTAATGCCATATCAGAAAGACGGGGCTTATTAAGAGTCGATGCAGAACAGAATTATCCAGTAGGTATGCCTCACAAGGAAATCCTCTCCATCAGGAAATTTGAGTACAAGGGCTTCTTGCAAGAATTCAGTCCTGTTAGTCCTGAATGTCCCAGTCTTCCTGGGACTGTCCTCCAGTCTTTCTGGAAAGCAGAGCCACATGGCACCATCTTTGTTTCTTGCCAGGACCTGCTGATAACATCTGCTTTCTCTAGGACAGACAGGTGGGTTCCTGCTATTTCTTTCTGGAAAAGGGAAGCAAAGGGGCCAACCTATGGATCAAAAAGGACTTTGGGCAGAATCACAAAGCTCAGAAAGCATAGCCATAAGTGAGAATCCTGTTCTTGGTGGGAGGAAGATGAGGTGGTGGACAGTGACCAATAGTATTACTAATTTGAAAGAGACTAGAGCACACCAGACCTGTGTATTTGGGTGAAGTATGAAAAACTGAGTGTCAAAGACTGTGGAAAAAGACATGGCTGTTTTGTCCACTTCATTACCAGTGATTTACCATTTTTTTAAATTCCTCACAGGAGGATATGTTTATTGATTTGAGAGAGAGAGAGAAAGAGAGAAACATTAATCAATTACTTCCCGTATGTAGCCCAACAGGGGATCAAACCCACAACCTAGGTATGTGTCCTGACTGGGAATACAAACCACAGCCTTTTGGTGTATAGGATGATGCTCCAACCAACAGGCATGATTCACTTACTTGTTTATTCATTGCTCATCTATTCACTCACTCATTTCTCCATCAATTCATTTATTCACTCATCCTATAATCATGATTCTGTACCTATCTCATCTTTAGACAGAGAGCAGGGGAAGACCCAAGAATGACATACAATCCCCCTGCTTTGTGGTAAGAGCTGAAGGAATCCATGAAGGTTTATCTTCTAGGTGCTCCTTCTGTTTTTTCTCTCTTCTACACACATCCTGGCAAAGGCTTGATTTCTTATATCCACAAATAAAGATTGTATATATTTAAGATGTACAACATACTATTATGATATGCATACATTGTGCAACGATTACCACAAACTAATTAACATATCCATCACCTCCCATAGTCACTTGTGTGTGTGTGTGTGTGTGTGTGTGTGTGTGGTGAGTATACTTGTGATTTACTCTCTTAGCAAATTTCAAGTAGGAAAGGCATTATTATTAATCACAGTAAGTCCTCATTTAACACTGACAGTAGGTTTTTGGAAACGGTGACTTTAAGCAGAGCTACATATAATGAACCCAGTTTGCCCTAGGCTAATTGATATAAATGAGAGTTGAGTTCTGATATTTCTGGTCACAAAAACATCACAAAACTTCTAAATAAAGACCCCATACACATCAAGTATTAAACATTGAAATAAGTGGGAGTTCGATATACATTTAAGATTAATAAAAACAAATAAGATCATTCTTTTTTGACCTGCTTATTTCAGGGTCATGGTGGCTGCAGCCCATCCCAGCAGCTCAAGGTACAAGGTGGCCGCCCACCTTGGACAGGACACCCTCCCATCACAGGGCCACCCACACCCACTCAGGCTGGGACAATGTAGACATGCCAATTCACCCAATGGGCACATCTTAGGGCTGTGGGAGGAAACCAAAGTCCCTAGAGAAAACCCACACAGACATGAGCAGAACATGCAGGCTGCACAGAAACAGTGGCCCTGGACAAGAATTGATTTTTTTCTTCTCATCAACGTTATAACGAAATGTTGAATGAAGTTGGCATTATTCGAAGACCTGATGTATAGTCACCATTAGGTCTCCAGAACTTGTTCATCATATAACTGAAAGCTTGTACCCTTTGAGCAGTATGTCCCCTTTTTCCCCACCCCCAGCCTCTGGTAACCACCATTCTACTCTCTGTTCTTATGAGTTTAACTTTTTTTAGATTCCTCCCCATGTAAGTGAGATCAGGCAATATCTGTCTATCTATTAATGGCTTATTTTTACTTAGCATAATGCCTTCAGGTCTCACAGTGACTTGTGAACACATAGTAAGAAATATCCATTAGTTAAGCCAACACTATCAGCTGAAACAAGTAAACCCACCTAATCCTAGTAGCATAACGTATTTGAAGTTTATTGAACATTCTCCAAGAGACCCATTGGTAACTGGGGGTGGGAATTCCACAGGGTCATTTGGGGATCCATACTGATAAAAGCTACCTCTTCAAAATAGGGTTTCCATGACAGTCCTGGGCTCAGTACTTAGACTCTAGATGGTAAATAGGAACAGAGAGACTAGGGGACTATGTCGCAGGTTGTTATGAACCAGCCTTGGAAGGACTTTTGTCACTTCCACTGACATGCCATGCCTGGCTGTCCCTGCAGCACTTGACTTCTAAAATAGCTCTGCAGTGGGAGGGGGCAAACTATGTGCTTGTTATTTAGCAGCAAATCCTTCAGGCCAGAGGAGGGGGAAAACCACATCATTCATATTCCAGAAAGTCCTAGCTGGGCCAGGGAATAGGACCCAAGATCTCTGGGGCTCTGACAAGTTACTCTGTTCAACAATTTTACCTGGCTCACTATGGGGAGTTTGGTTTATAAAACTGATAAAAGAGGTTCTTTAAAAAGTGCTGTGGTCTGGGTTTACCTATATGGCAGGAAAGTCTTCTTGACAGGCCTGAATTCAAATGAGGGCCTGGGTCAGAGTTAGTTCACAGGGCAGGTGATGGAGACAGAGCACCAGTGACTGAGTATCCGCCACCTCTGCTACCTCTCCCGCACCTCCACCCACTGGGGTAATTGTGTTTTGCCAGAAAATGTGAAGGGGCCTAACGGCTTTACCTCTGAACTGACAGAGTTATAGAGAAGAGAAAATGTTACAGGATGGAAAAAAAGAAGCAGCAGCAAGCATAGAATGAGTTTATGAGTTTGGGAGACTTCAGAACAATGACAGAGGGAGAGTTGGCTAGGAATTGTTCACAGAAAAGATACTGAGTGAGAGGGAAGAAGGAAGAGAAAAAAGAAGTTTAATTTTTTCCTGATTTTGTTTCAACAAGACAAAGTTTAAACTATTTTAATTAATTTGGGGATGATAGATTTCTGGTGACTCCAAGCCATGGGGAGGAAATTGATCTACAAAAGTGCTAAAGCATGAGAAGGAAGATCAGAATTCAGTCCCACATAGATAACATGGTACTGTCATCAATAAACAATTATTCAATGAAATCTCCCTTCAGCAAGACATACTTTGAATACAGATGACATCCATTTCTTCCTCTTCATCTCAAGTTTCCTGATGCCTTAACTCTAGAGAAAAAAAGCCTCACTCGACAGCAGTCTTAGCTCTCTGAGATAGATGTAAGTGACCCTCCAGCTGGGCCACTTATGCTCCCACTTGAATCAGTTTCTTGTCCTTCTCTCACCTGCGGTCGCTTGTACTCCAAGCCTTATGTAAGGATGCAAGCACACTACCATGCAGAGAAAAAGAAAATCAAAGCAAATGGCAGAAATCCAACTCAAATGAAAGAATTAGGCAGGTCATGGATCTGCTGCTGGGTCTTGGGAACATACAAAACCAGGGAACGAAGTTTCGTCAGGGCCTTTTCTTCCCTCCTCATACCTGTGCTTGGCTCTACACATCAGCTCTACTCTTCCTCATTGAAAATTAATTTTCTCTCACTGACTGATGTGGACTTTTTAATTGGTTTATTCATTTCATTAATTTTAGCTATGGCAGGGAGAGTGACCTGATAAATTTGATCTCATGTCCAAACACTTAGAGAATGGTCTCGTTTGCCCAGCTTCAGGCAGGTCCCATCCCTGTAAACCTAACAATGGCGAGGAGTGGGTCCCTAAGGTACAGAGCAGCTCCTTTTCATTAAGGGGGTGAAGGGAGGAGCAGTCTCCTGAAGAAGGGGATGACCAAACACCACCCAGAAGCAAGGTGTATATAAGTAGGTAGAGTGACAGCTGATCATCACAGGGTGAGGACAGAAAGAGACAAGGACAGGGAAAGAGGGTCCAGGGCTAGTCCACTCCCTAGCTTCACAGACTGAGAAACCAAGGCCCATGGAGGGAGATTAGAAGAAAGGAAACTTCTGGCTTTTCACTAAGGAAGTATCTGTATTAATAAAACAATATCAGAATATTAAATAATTTCATTCATATACTCACCAATAATAACAGCATTCATTGGGAAGGAGAAGATAAGAAGACCATAAGTGTGGGGAGAATGGAAACCTTTGCTAATTCATGTCTGTTGTACAAATGTCTCTAACCTTTCATGAGCCTAAGAATCACCTGGTGGGGCTAGTTTAAAAAATGAAGCTGCCTGGCCCAGCCCCAGGTCTGCTGAATCAGAATCTGAGAGTAGAGTCCAGACACCTTCATTTAAACAACTGTCTGAGGCCACTCTGATGCAGGGGGGTTTTATATAAACTCTTGAGAGGCACTGCTCCAGAAAGAGCTCTCCTCTCCTGAGATCTAGCCGGTTTCCTCCATTGAGCAGCAGATAAACAGATACCTTTATGACCAAGAGGCAGTTAAATATAATAAAGTTTCCAAGAATGGAAAAATCGATTGATGATAAATAAATAGACAGATAAATGAATAGGTAAAAGAAAACCTACAGAAGACCAATTTTAAAAAATAAGCAAAAAACATG
>VMDR010022147.1:0-16387 GCA_007922815.1 Macrotus californicus
TATTGTGTAACTACTAAATTGGGTTAAGTGTACTCTGCGAGCGGACATTGGTGTGTTAGCTCCAGGTTGTCAGTCATTTTATGTTTTCCTCGCTCCAGCACCTCAGGCCTTTCCATCCTCCTGTGCTTTCACCATGTGTGTGGTGAAGCTCTGTGTTTAGTCCAGCCCTGTCCTCCTTTGCACTCTGCCGGCAAGTTGTTGTGGGCTCTCCTGGAGGAAGTCGTACAGCTGAATGGTTCAGCTCACTCCTGCAGGGGCCCCTCATGTGTGGTCTTCTGTTCCACTGAGTGTCCTTTCATGAGAAGGTTGGCTCCTCTGCTACTCCTGACAGCTGTTGTTCCAAATTCTCCCCAAGATCCCTACCCCACCTGGCTGCTTTGTCCTCTTCCCAAACAAAAAATTGTGGCCTTCTAGCATAAATCTATTGAACAGTCCACCTGAAATCCCACAGACTCACTCTTCATCATTCCTACTTCTTAATTCAGCAGAGGATCGAGGTAAGGTGGTCCTTGTGCCCCGATCCTGCCTGCCAGCTCTGTGAACTTGCTTCACTCTTGCATAATCTTGTCCTTTGCCTTTCAAATAGTCCTGTCCACTCAGCATGTGGAAATACCCAGATCTTTTCCTTAAAACTAAGACAACAGAACACCCTCCCTTTATTTTCACTAGGGTTAGTCCCTTCCTTTTACTTTTGGCTTCTTCAAACAGTCCATTTACTCTATATCTTACAGTCTCCACTTCCTAATTTTCTTTTTTTTTAATCCTCACTGAGGATATGTTTATTGATTTTTAAATTTTTTTAAAGATTTTTTTAAAATTTATTTTAGATAGAGGGAAAGGGGGAGAGAGAGAGAGGGAGAGAAACATCAATGTGTGAGAGATACATCAATTAGTGCCTCTTGCACGCCCCCAACTAGTGACTCGGTGTGCAACCCAGGCATGTGCACTGACTAGAAATTGAACAGGTGACCTTCAGCTCTGAGGCCAGCACTCAGTCCACTGAGCCACACCAGCCCACTCCTAATTTTCCATTTGCTCTGTGACCCGCTGGAATCAGGCTTGTTTCCCTGATGACCATGGAAGCTTTTGTTGAAGTCCTTAATTGAACCTTAAATTCAGCATGTCCAAAACTGTACTGATCCATCTCTTAAAATGCTTCTCCATCTTGGAAAATAGGATCTGTCACCCAGGCCTGAAACCCAGGAGCCTTCCAAGATTGCTCTGCATCATCTTTACCCTTCCCCAAAACCAAGACATCTGAGTTTTGCTTCCTTAACATCTTCCACCACCTCATTTTAGGGCTTCATTCTCTCTTGTATTTGATGGTAGTGTGCCCATCTTGTGTATTCTTCATATTGCCACAGTAAGTTTCTTTTTTATTCCTTACAGTAATGTTGTTATATGTAAATAAATCAAATGTTATAAAATATAGTTATATAATTAAAATACTTTTATGTATATGCATAGCTTAACTTTTTTTTTTAAGATTTTATTTATTTTTAGACAGAAGAGAAAGGAGGGAGAAAGAAAGGGAGAGAAACATCAATGTGTGGTTGCCTCTCGTGCACCCCCCACTGGGGACCCGCCCGAAACCCAGGCATGTGCCCTGACTGGGAATAGAACCAGCGACCCTTTGGTTTGCAGGCCAGTGCTCAATCCACTGAGCCATGCTTGCAAAGCTTAACTTTTTATTATTAATGTAATATGGGCCTTGGGGAACATCAGTATAGGGAACTACCTATATCGAAAATAAATAAACTATCTTTTTATTTTTTAAGGTATATTTTATTTATTATGCTATTAAAACTGTCCCAATTTTCTCCCCGTTGCCCCGCCTCTGCCTGATATCCTCCTTCCCTCCAGCATCCCCCCACCTCAGTTCATGTGCATGGGTCCTGCATGTATGATCTTTGGCTTTTCCATTTCCTACACTACTGTTAAGCTTCCCATCTATTTTGTTTGTACTAATTATGCTTCTTGATCTCTGTGCCATTTCTCTCTTCTTCCCCCGTCCTCCTCCCAGTTGATAGCCCTCCAGATGATCTTCATACCTATGATTCTGGTCCTGTTCTGGTTATTTGCTTCATTTGTTTTTGTTTTTTTTTTCTCTTTTAGATTCAGTTGTTGACGGTTGTAAATGTGTTGCCTTTTTATGTTCATGGTTTTGATCTTTTTTTCTTTTTTTTTTTAAGATTTTATTTATTTTTAGAGAGGGGAACAAAGGGAGAAAGAGAGAGAGACATTGATGTGCAAGAGATACATCAATCAGTTGCCTCTCGCATGCCCCCAACTGGGGACCTGGCCAACAACCCAGGCACATACCTTGACTGGGAATTGAACTGGCAACCCTTTGTTTGAAGGCTGGTGCTCAGTCCACTGAGCCACACCAGCCAGAGCAGCATCTCTTTTACTTCATCAATCTACTGTTATAATATTTGCTGATATCTCTCTTCCATAACAACTGAGCTTAAGGGCTGTGTCTTATTTATGTCTATCCCTAGCACAATGCTGGTACAGTGTAAGTGTCTAATCAGTGTTGATTACATTGAAATTCTTGTATAATTTTTTTTATATTGTAGCGATGCCTAATATTTGTGTATGTTCTTCCATATGGCTGGACTCTCTGAAAGTACTGAGCTTCATGAAGACAGATCCATAGATGCTTCCAGGGGGCCAGGGTAATACACCTCTCCCTCCATAGGTTTTGTAGGTACAGGGTGCAGAAATCAAATCTTTCTTTTGATACTTTTAATTGACAATTTTCATTTCTTTTGAAGGTAATGAACTAATAAAAAAGGTTATGAAAATTTTACCTGATTGCCACTGTTTTTTGTTTTTGTCAGGTACTTACAATTTCATCAGAAATCCCTAAAAGAATTCAGAATGCCTTAAAAAATGCAGAAGAATCAAAGCAATTTCTTAATCAGTTTCTGGAGAAAGAGACTCATCTCTTCAGTTCCATTAATAGCCATTTGCAGACCGCACAGCCCTGGATGGAGGATCTTGGGGCCATGATTAACCAAATTGACGAGATTGAACGGCATCTTGCTTACCTTACATGGATTTCACAAATTGAAGAACTAAGGTAAAATTGTCCTCTTTGTTCTCATAATTATTATTTTCCTTTGAGGTTCTGTCTTAGAGAGTGCATGCCTGCCATTAAATAATTGAGTTAATTAAAGATTATAATAATGTAATTTTACCAGTTGTTATGAAAATAGCATTATGATAATTATTCTTTTATTGTGAATGAACATAAACTTTTCAGGGAGCTTGATTTGCATTTGAAAGAAAGTAATCTAGATAAAAATTTTAAGTCCTATAGTTGTACTGTGAACACATGATAAAAACGATTTTTATAATCTCAGATTGATAAAACATCCCCTCAGTGTGCTAATATTCCTTTTTACTTTTTAGAGATGGTTACTTAATGAAGTGGATTGCTTTCACTGTAATTTGAATTTTTTTTCAGTGGGAATCATCTGCTAAGAGCTATAAGTGCTCTTAGATGAAGAAAGTTCTTCTGTGGGCAGGGGGGAAAGTACTGTTTTCACTGATTACGTATCACTGGTGGTTGACTGTAAGTGTCAGTATTGCTTTTCAAACAAGCTAAATTAACATTTCTGCCTAGACTGGCAGATTATTTGATTTCACTATAGAGTCTCCCAGCCTCTCTAAAGTGTACTATTTAATCTTTGCTTTGTTTTAACTACTCTTCCGTCAAAGCTGTTAACAGCCGTTAATGTCTGAAAGACTTGAGGGAGAAAAGCCATCCCAAGAGTCTTGATGTCCCATTTTAAATGTGTCATAGTTAATATAGTTTGTTATTTCTTCTTGTCACTTTGTCCTGCATGTTTTCTGAGATTTTTTTTATATATATATATTTTTTAATTACTTTATTGTTGTTCAATTACAGTTTGAATTTCCCCCCACCACTCTCCCCCCCCCAGCTGTTTTCTGAGATTTTAAAGAATTTTACATATCAGTACAGTATGAAAATCTTTGTTTTGCATGCATGTTTACCTTTACAGAAAAAGTGATTGCAGTGTTATTAGTTATTCCAGAAATTGAATTAAGCTTTTTGGAGCATCTCCTTGTTGAGATAAATTATGTGCAGTGAAGCAATTCTATTTTATTTTATTTTTTTATTAAGTATATTTTATTGATTATGTTACAGAATGGACCTGTGGAGGGGGTGTGATATACTGTTACCAACTGGATCCCCCCTTCTTCCAGGGTCCCCCTGTATTACGTTTGCCTTGCCCGCCGCCAGGGAATTATAGCTCTCAGTGCCAGAGATTGGTGAAAAGGAAAGGAACTGTTTATTTAAAAGTTATACAAACTTAGAGTAATGACTTAATGTCTTTGTTAAAATCCCAAAGTCTCTTAAAACACCCACAAACACACACAGTCCTTCCTTCCCCCCCTTTGTCCAGTCCAGGGTGCTGTATCTCAGGAAAAGAAATGGAAGTCTGTGGCTCAGGTAGCCCCCCGTTCTTTCCAGTAATCTGTGCTCGGCTGGCAGTCCTCCTTCGGTTCCCAGCACCATCACCTGTGTCTCCGCATGAGCTCTAGTTCTTAGTCCAAAACCTCGTGGCCCAACAGCAAGAGTCCTTTCACCTCTTTCCTTCCCGCAGGGTCTCTCCTGCGTTCTTTCAAACTGCTGAGAGAGAGCTCTGCGTTGCTGCTGCATCTTGCTTTCCAGCTTCCTGAGCTGCGTGGCGAAGGAAGCCCCAAAGCCGTGTGGCTCTGCCTCCCTTGGTTGCCATGCCTGGTTTTAAATCCCAACACCAGTCTTCCTCTGCATCCCCATTTCCTATTCCTCCCACAATTGGCTACACCCGCCAGCATTCCCGTATTTTTCCAGCTTTCTGGGCTGCCATAGTAAGGCCGGGTAGGCGTGGCCCTGTGGTGTGGACCCAATCATCTCCAAGCTCTTACGCAGGCGCTGTAACCAGGAGGAGTTGCCTCCCAGTTACATCCGGGGTGGAAGTCACTCCCATCTCCCTGGCTTAAAGCATGGCCACAGCTATTTAACATTATCTGTGAAACCAGTTAAAGGTTATAGATATGTTAAATGACCATTCTAGAGGTTATTTGCAAAACCATTGCTATGCAAAACTACTCTCAATGGCCCTGCTCCATGTGTCCCATCCCCCAGTTCAGACTTGTGGGGGTGAGTACATCCTATATTTTTAATATTTCCTGGACAACCTGAGTTCTGGACCCCATTACAAACACCTCTTTGTAGGGGGCAGGCCCTGGCTACACCCTGTTACAATTATGCTATTATAGTTGTCCCATTTTTTCCCCTCTGCCTCACTTCAGCTGATACCCCTATTTCCTCCAGTATTCTCCCTTATTAGTTAATGTCCATGGGTTGTACATAAAAGTTCTTTGACTTCTATATTTCCTATGCTATTCTTAACATCCCCCTGTCTATTTTGTACCTACCAATTATGCTTCTTATTCCCTCTACCTTTTCCACCATTCTCCCCACTTCCCCTCCCTGCTGACAACCCTCCATGTGAGCTTCATCTCTGTGATTCTGTTCCTGTTCTAGTTGTTTGCTCAGTTTGTTTTTTTTAGATTCAGTTGTTGATAGCTGTGAGTTTGTTGTCATTTTAGTGTTTATAGTTTGATCTTCTTCTTTTTCTTTGATAAGTCCCTTTAACATTTCATATAATAAGGGCTTGGTGAGGATGAACTCCTTTAGCTATACCTTGTCTGGGAAGCACTTTATCTGCCCTTCCATTCTAAAAGAAAGCTTGGCTGGATAGAGTAATTTTGGATGTAGGTCCTTGCCTTTCATGACTTGGAATACTTCTTTCCTACCCCTTCTTGCCTGCAAGGTTTTTGAGAAATCAACTGATAGTCTTATGGGAACTCCTTTGTAGGTAACTCTCTGCTTTTCTTTTGCTGCTTTTAAGATTCTTTCCTTATCTTTAACCTTTGTCATTTTAATTATGATGTGTCTTGGTGCTGCCCTCTTTGGGTCCAACTTGTTTGGGACTCTCGGTGCTTCCTGGACTTGTATGTCTATTTCCTTCACCACATTAGGGAAGTGTTCTTTCATTATTTTTTCAAATAAGTTTTCAATTTCTTGCTCTTCCTTTTCTCTTTCTGGCATCCCTATGATTTGGATGTTGGAACGTTTAAAGTTGTCCCAGAGCTTCCTAAGCTTCTCTTCATTTCTTTGAATTCTTGTTTCTGATCCTGGTGAATGTTTTTTTCTTCCTGTTATTCCAAATCGTTGATTTGAGTTCCAGTTTCCTTCCCTTCACTGTTCCCTGTATATTTTGCTTTATTTCACTTTGCATAGCCTTTACTTCTTCCTTTTTTTTTTGCAGCTGTACTCAGTTATTTCTGTGAGCATCCTGATCACCAGTGTTTTGAACTCTGTATCTGATAGGTTGGCTGTCTCATTGTCACTTAGGTCTTTTTCTGGATATCTCTTCTTTTGTTTGGGTCATATTTCTTTGTACCCTCAATTTGGCAGCCTCCCTGTGTTTCTGTGTATCACGTAGAGTTGCTTTGACTCCCCATGCTGGCACACCTGTTAGGTTGTAAGGGGCAGAGACTTAGGTGTTTGCCACGGAGGGGCAACGAGCCTCACTGCATTGTGGAGCTGTATGTGGGGAAGGGGTCAGAGAGGGAACAAAGCCACTTGCTCGGATCTTGCCCCCTTTCCAGTCACTTCCCCTACTTCTTGTAAGTGACTGGCACCCTTCTAGCTGCTGCCCTGGTGCTGCTTCCCCCAAATGGGTGAGTTTGTGTACCTTCTAGGACCCTGTGGGTCCTTTAAATGGACTCTCCTGAGTGACTGGCAGTATCTTCCGCTGCCCCAATCCCCACAGGTTTTTATAGCAAGAGGTTGTAAGGCTTTATTTTTCCTGGCATTGGAAGTCTGGGCTGCGTGGTCTGGCCTGGGGCTAGGATCACAGCTCCCCAAGTGTCCCTCCTGGTTTTTATCTGCTGCACATGAACGTGGACTGCCTGTTCCTCCAGCCGCAGCAGCTGCCTCACCACAGCTGCCTCGCCATGCCATGCCAGCTCCCATCTCCGCCTCTCCTACCGGTCTGGATGAATGTTTCTTCTTTAAATTCTTGGTTGTCGGACTTCCATACAGTTCAATTTTGTGGCAGTTTTGGTGGTTTTTTGTTTTTAGATTGGTTGCTCTCCTTCTTATAGTTGTGTGAGGAGGCAAAGTGAGTCTACGTATGCCTTCACCTTGGCCGGAAGTCTACAATGAAGGGATTTTAAATCTTGCTTTAGTTTACTTCTTTTTTCCTTGGCCTTTTGAAAGAAAATACCAATGGAGTAATATAAAAACCTTTTTAAGTTATTGTAATAATAGCCTTATTAAATAATAGCCTGAGCTGTACACATTTATTGTAGCCAAATAATTTGATTAATAAAAAGAGGGCCATGACTATGGGTAGCCTTTTTCTGGTATTGAAATTGTTTAAAAGAATATATGCCCAGGGAGTTATATTAGAAATAGGAATCAAATTCATAATCAAGTAGAGCACAATTATTTCTTTTTATAATACATGTTCTTTCCGGTAGGTCTTTTGTGACACATGTCTATTTATAGCTTTCTTTTTCCTTATCTCCTAATTTCCCTTTATTGGCCCATTTTTTATTCTGTGGGACTTTCTTTCTTCTTTCTTTAATTAGTTTTCTTCTTTCTAGAGCTAGCATCTTTATGTTAACCCTGTTCATTGAATACTACAGTTCACCAGTATCACTATGAATGAACCCTATGACCCTGGCTTTTCCTATGCTCTGTCAGTCATGCTTCAGTGTTGTGTGGGGATCTTTCTTTCTCATTTTATCCTAGAAGGAGATACTCCTGTAGTCTGTAGTTACTTGTACATTTAAAATTCTTTTGTACATTTCTTAAACATGGCAGTCTTTAACATAATGCAACACATAGTTTGGATTTATATGTCTTAGAGGTGGGAAGAACCTTGCACAGAATCAGTCACTTGTGCATGCTAACCTTCAGAACAAGCCCCCAAGAGGAACTACTGGTGCCTTAACCCTTTCGGTACGGATATATCCGGCGCCCATCTGATGACCTGTGTGGACGAGCGCCGGATATATCTGGCGCCCATACAATGGCTCACCTCGTAGAGCGGGAGTGTCGTGGCGGAAAGAGCGCTCATACCGAAAGGGTTAATGTAGAAATGGTGGATTTACTGATACCCAATGGGGAGGGAAAAAAGAATGTTTGCAATGCTGAGAATAACTATAAAAGGCAAAATATGTTGGAAGCCTTTTTTTTTTTAAGATTTTATTTACTTACATTTTAGAGAGGGAAAGGGAGAGAAACATCAATGTGTGAGAGATACATCGATTGGTTGCCTCTCATGTGCCTCCAGCTGGGGTCCAGGATGGAACCCAGGCATGTGCCCTGACTTAGAATTGAACTGGCGACCTTTCAGTTCACAGGCTGGTGCTCAATCCACTCAGCCACACCAGCCAGGGCAAAATCTGTTGGAAATCTTAATAAAAATTATTAGTAAGGGAGAATAAAGAAAAGTGAGAATCATTGTAGGGGATGGCCAAAAGGGCTGACAGAATAATACAAACATGAGCTTAGTATTCTTATGTGGCCTGAAACAGTAACAGTGGAAAACAAAAGTGGCTTGTGGAGAAAGGAGAGGGGAAAAATACTAATGCATAGTGGAGACGGCAGGGTGGGCTGTACATTTGATTGTAAGGAGGGTACTGTGCCTACCCCAAGAACATCACTCAGAGCAGCATACCGACCAGGGACAAGAGCACATTAGTCATCTTCCAGGCCAGTGGTCCGGGGCCCTGGTCCAATGCACACAGGCTGCTTAGAGGTGGGAACTTCAGATTTCCTGCGGGGCGTGTGACCCCTGAACTGAGATTCATTACTGAAAAGGTTACATTTTGTTCCTTATTCTTGAGATATGGGATATGTTATTTTTATCAAAAGAAACATTTCATTTTAAAATAAAATGTTTTGCTTTATAGAGCCCAAATGGTAGCTCATGGGCTGAATTTGTCCTAATATGTTGAATTTGGCTCGTTTTGAAAAATTTGAATAATTGGTTTGATTTTACATGAAAATCTTGATTTCTTTTTTCTCTAGAAAAATTTTAAGATTCGGCCACATTAGATCCACACTCCAGTGTGGCAACAATTGCCTGGAGCCTTAGGATGTTCTACTCCCCAGCCACTTTGCTTTTTTTAACTTAAGTTTGCAACCTTTGCTGTAGAGCTTATCTTAAATTTTATCTGGAACTTTTCTAGCAGTAACTTGAAAGGCCTGGAGTCTAAGGTGCCACTCCTTAAGTTTCTTACAATCAAGTTCAGCGGGGCAAAGTAGGTAAGAACTGAAGACTGCCTCCCTGTCAGTTTGGCTCAGTGTGCTGGGCGATGTCCCGCAAACAGAAAGGTTGTCCGTTTGACTCCCAGGCGGTTTTGGTCCCATCAGGGAGTGTACCAGAGACAAATGATTGACGTTTTGCTCCCTCCCTTCCCCTCTCTCTAAAAACAAATAAATAAAATATTTTAAAAAGTGTGAAGACTACCATATTTGATCCTACCAGATGCTACCCACATTATTCAAGATATTAAAGACTTCTGTAAAAGTCAGATTTATCAGAAATGAGCAGTGCCTGAGGGAATGTGACCCAGGACAAATCTGTGCTATTGGGAAGAGTGGGAAGGGGAAGGTGCCTGGAGGGGTCCTGAATGTGGGCCGCTATTCTTGGAAAGATGCTGAGTTTGAGAACTCCTGGCTCCCAGAGATGTGGGGTGGGTATCAGGTAAAAACGCCACTTTGGCATGGTGCTTCTTTCTTCCTTGGATGTAATATTATATGACAGAGGAGGGAGAAGCAGTTTTTATGCATTTGGAGTGATTCTGCACTGTCTTTAAAGTTTGCTTTGCCTTGTTTTGCAGTGATAACATTCAGCAATATCTGATGACCAATAATGTCCCTGAAGCAGCTTCTACTCTGGTATCTATGGCTGAACTTGACATCAAGCTTCAGGAATCATCTTGTACTCATCTTCTTAGTTTCATGAGAGCCACCGTTAAATTCTGGCACAAAATTCTCAAAGACAAGCTTACAAGGTAAGGGGTTTATTCGTATTTTATAATAATTACTTTCACATGGTTATTTGGTAATCATTATATTTTACTGAAATATGTGTGTTACTTTTCTGTTACAGTGATTTTGAGGAAGTTTTAGCACAGCTTCATTGGCCATTCATCACATCTCCTCAGTCTCAAACTGTTGGCTTAAGTCGACCAGCCAGTGCTCCTGAGATATATAGTAACCTGGAGACACTATTTTGTCAGCTTCTGAAACTACAAACCTCGTATCTTTGTTGGAATTAAAACTTACTAAACTTTATTTCTCTAAAGTAGATTTGTAGCTGGAGAGTAAACTTTCTGAAAGTAGCCAACAAGCCAAATGGGAGTACTGGGTTTAGACTTGATCTGTATGTGATCATGGAGCTGTGGGTGGTTTCTGTTCACAGTGAATTGCACGTGGGTGGGAGGGTGTGGGTCAGTGTGAAATACGTGACTGACCCAAGTGTCACTCACACAGTCTCTTGGGACAATAGAAAAAATGGACAATTGGGAGGAAACCTATTAACTTAGTGTTAATTTAATAAAATGATTACTTGAATGTTTTCTTACTATCTTTTTACTTTAGGGAAGGTTAATTCTAATAACATTTTTCATGCTTTTTTTACTTAAGTCACATATAATGTATGTGTAGATTACGTATTATCTGTGTTATAATTTTTACTTAGTATATATCTTTATTGGAAAAATGTATTGTATACAAACATATATACATGTGTGTGTGCGCGTTTCTTTTCCCTTGACTTGACTATGTCAGAGATGAATTATTTACTGAGCCAAAACAACTTCCAGAAAAATACTCTCTTCCTATGTCTTCGTCTGTCATCCTGCCCATCCAGATCATGCTCACTCCCCTTCAGAAGAGGTTCAGGTATCACTTCCGAGGGAACCGACAGACTAATGTTATAAGCAAGGTGTGCTTTGCCAACTTTTGTCCTTGGTTTTTATTATTAGCATAGTTTAAGAGTTTCTGTACTTTTCCTGGTTTAAGTTAAAATCTGATTCTATTCATGTTTCTATTTTTTCTCTAAAGAGGTAAATTCCTGTTTTGTCACTTCCCTGTATAGATGTATTTTGGGACTTGCATTGCTGCATTGTAGGAATCGGGTCACTCATTATCACATCATCTGAACAGTTTCTCAGCTTTCCCCTTGGGTGTGCTGTAGCATTCGCTGTGGCACTTTTTACAATTGGATCCACATGTAAATTGCTCCTTCAGGTTTATAAATAAACCAGAAAGTCAAAAGATAGTAGAGCATTAACTTTTGAAGAGAGGTGCTGACACTGAAGTGATTTGTAGCCGTGCACAGCAGCACGGGAGTAAAGGGTGGCGATGGGTTGAAGAAGCGATCACCAACGATCTAGGGAGGGACCGCATCTGTGTGTATTGGGCATATTGGTGAGGTTTTTTTTTCATTTAACATGAGAAACAATTATGCATTGGTTTTCCATGAAATTTGATTGAAATTGTTGGGAATTATAAACTTGTTGGGGGGGGGGGTGGCTGATACAACCTTGTTTATACTTCCATTTTGCTACAACTAATTCGATGCAAGCCCACAGGGGCTCAGTAAGTGCTTTTAATTAAGTTATTAAATGCCAGGTTACACCAGGCTTTGTATGTGTCGTATATAAAGGCATGTAAAAGCTTTATAGAAGTGTTAAGGAATCAAGGGGTAGACAGTTACGTTTGCATAGGAAGAAGTAGAGTGGCAGTGGATTTTTGCTTCTCAAGTTCAGCTTGTCCTTCTGTATTGGGCTGGCCAAAAAGTTCATTTTTCTATAAGATGGCTCTAGTAGTGCTTAGTTGTCATTAACGTCATTTGAAATAATTGTTAGATTGTATTGTGACAGCTGTCATATTAGCTTACATTATCAAAATTGGTGAATTTTTGTGTAGCCATTTTAATATTGAAGATGGAAGAAAATACACATTTTGGGCTATTATGCTTTATTATTTCAAGAAAGGTTGAAACTCATAAAAAGATTTGTGCAGTGGAGAAGGTGCTGTGACTAAGTGAACATGTCCAAAGTGGTTTGTGAAATTTCGTGCTGGAGATTTCCCTCTGGACGACGCTCCACAGTCAGGTAGACCAGTTGAAGTTGATAAGAGACCAAATCGAGACATTGAGGACAATCATGTTACACCATGTGGTAGATAGCCAACATAAGCAAAATATCCAAATCAATAAAGTTACTGGTGAAAATGAAAAATATGTCCTTTATTTTATGGAAAAACTAAATGGACATTTTGGGCAACCCAATACTTTACGGTTTTCCTCCTCTTTTGGATGGTGTGTTGGTGGAAAGAAGAGTAGAACCAATAGTAAGAAGTGAGACAAAACAGCAAACCTAAAGCTGTAGGAGAGGTAGTAACAATCTGAGGTAAGAAAATTGTGCGTTGGCTGCTTTTTAAAGTGTGGTTCTCGTGGCCCTAGTACTCTGATACCAAGCCTAAATTATGCAGCTCCTGAGACTAGAGATTGCCTCTTACTTATTTTTGTGTTCCTTACATCTAGCACACAACAGGGATTTACCATTCAGTAAATGTTTTTGAATTCCTGTCTAGCAAAACTTGGAAGGTTTATATTATAGAATCATCTTTAGAGACAATTTAAAATGCTACATACTTTTCATTTTCTTTTCTATAATTATACCTGTTTTAAGGCACATATAATTTTTGTAATGTAGAACAGCCAATTTTTTTCTTGAGTTATATTTTGAAAAAAAGAAGAAAATAATGTTTAAAAATTATTTTGGAATGTTATTTCCAAAAAAGAAACAATTTAAAGGTCATCATTTCTTTGTGATACTCATCATTCTATGTATTTGTAAATGCTAGGTTTTAAATATATGTGGCATTGTAAATTTATGAGTTTAATGATATAAGCCACATTACTGGAATTTGTTGGGAGTACATTAGGAAACATTTGATTAAGTTTTGCAGAAGTTCAGAGTAGAAATTGTATTCTTACATACAGGAATTTTCAACTAATTTTTGTAAGTGCTGTGCATATACAGTGAAATACCGTAGAGCCATTTAATTGAAACTTTCTAATCAGCACAACTAAAGAAGTCAAACTATTTTACCTCTTTCCTTAGCCTGAATGGTACTTGGCTCAGGTGCTTATGTGGATTGGGAACCACACGCAATTTCTGGATGAGAAGATTCAGCCAATATTAGACAAAGTAGGCTCTTCAGTAAATGCAAGGGTAAGAGGCTCAATCCTAAGCATTACAGTTTGAGTGTCCCTGAGTAACTTGCCATTTATATTATCTTATGCTTGCTTGTGTATTTCTTTTAGCTTGAATTTTCTCGGGGCCTTGTGATGCTGGTTCTGGAGAAGTTAGCTGCTGATATTCCTTGTCTGCTCTATGACGACAATCTCTTTTGTCACTTGGTGGATGAGGTGCTGTTGTTTGAAAGGGAGCTGCACAGTGTTCATGGCTATCCGGGCACTTTTGCTAATTGTATGCATATTCTGTCAGAGGAAACCTGTTTTCAGAGGTGGCTGACTGTGGAGAGAAAATGTAAGTGCTCACGTGGCCACTAGGCAGGCAGAGTTGTCCCTTTTTGTATATATGAATTTTTTTCTCCATGTAAGCATTTCTTGGTCAGGGTTTACCAAACTGCAGAGGTCATTTTCTTTTGTTCTCATCAAATGTTAGTTTTTCTGTAATTGCACTCTACCTGTTTCTAGAGTGTAATATTTGTTTTATAGATTTTTACATACAGTATTTCTTTTCTTGGTAGAATCGTTTTGGATGCAGCTTGTCTAGTCAGTATAACTATTTTGAAAATTTGGGGTGTAGTTGGTGAGAAGTATCTTGTTTATTAACCTTGAAATAGAACATGTTAAACATAGTGCAACTAGTAAGAGGTTGTGGACTTTGTTTATTTTTAATAGAAAAGTCATCATTCCTATAAAACCATGAGTGGAAAAATTAGAAATGACTATAACTACTTGACATAATTCTCTTTTTGCATATCAGTTGCTCTTCAAAAAATGGACTCAATGCTTTCATCAGAAGCTGCCTGGATATCCCAGTATAAGGATGTCACTGATGTGGATGAGATGAAAGTGCCAGACTGTGCAGAGACTTTTATGACACTCCTCTTAGTTATAACTGGTAAGTGTAAGTCTCCTAAGATAAAACTTTCTTTTAAAAGTACTGGTTCTTTCCATGGTACGTTTTCAAGTAGTTCAACAAAATTAGTATTACTTCGTAGTTATTATAAGATCTTTAAATTCAGTTTCTGTTTTAGCAGAACTGTAGCATAATATCCTAGGTTTCGGATTTTTAATAATTTAAGTAAGATCTTAAACACTGGTATATATGAAGGAGAAATTCCTGAATTGTTACATAAAAACAAATAATTTGATTTTATTACCTGAATTATCCTGCCATTTAGTTTGTGTCTTCAGTAAATGGTGATTGACCAAAATTTTAAATATTTCCTTCACTTTGATATATCAAAGATTGTAGAATAGTAAAATAAAGAAACTTCAAGGATTGGAGTAGTAATAGGAAGGAACTCTTCTTATAGTGCAAGTGTATTCTGGCCAAAGGGTAGTGTAGCGGCCTCCAGCCCTGGTTAGTCTGTGGCCATCCACACTGCCCCCTTGCAGACAGGCCCTCTGGTTCTCCAGGTGCCACCGAACCCTTATTACCACTATCCTCTTCTGTCTTGTCCATTTCTTGGGCCAGTATATATAACTGAAGAAGTGTCATTCCAACCTAGTTAGTAAATAATTCCACATCCTTGCCTTAAGAAAAATATGAAAAACACAGGAGGGTGGGTGGGGGGTAATGCAAACTGTAATTGAACAGCAATAAAGTAATTAAAAAAAAAAAAGAATTTCAAGTCATAATGAAGAATTTTAATTACTCTAAAAAAAAAGAAGAAAAATATGAAAAACAAAAAAATTAGAAAAATTTATGTCTTTTAAAAAACTTTTTATTAGGGAAATTTCCAAACATATACAAAAATAGCATAATATAATGAACCCTCGGGTATCTTTATTAAGATTTAAAACAATTATCACTTTTTCTGGCCGGGTAGCTCCGTTGGTTAGAGCACTGTCCCAGTACCCCAAGGTTGCAGGTTCAATCCTGTCAGGGCACACACCAGAATCAACCAATGAGTGCATGGATAGGTGGATCAGTAAGTGGATGTTTCTCTCTCTTTCTTCCTCTCTCTCTCTAAAGTCAATAAATTTAAAAAAGAACCAGTTATCACTTTTCTATTATATATTTTTCTTCTCAACTCTTTTTTTTTCCTAGAGTATTTTAAAGAACATTTTCAACATCTTACCATTTCACCTTTAAATTCTTAAGTAGATATCTCTTTTAACCTATCCTACCTCATCCTTCCTTTAAAAAAATGTCATTTTTTTAAGAAATGGAGTGAATTTTTGTGAATAATTATATGCCTTTTAAAAAATTGAGGCATGATTTATAATATGTACAGTGAAATGCATAGATCTTATGTACACAGTTCAGTGAGTTTTGACAAATACATACACTTGTGAAACCCACAACTTTAGAAAGTTTATAAGTACATCCATACTTGAATGGTCAGTTGATTTTTGACACAGGGACCAAAGCATATCAATGGGAAAACCTATAACTTTGTCATATACAGTACCACAACCTTCATATGTCTGGTTAACTTTCTCCACAGACCGGTATAAAAATCTTCCCACAGCATCCAGAAAGCTGCAGTTCTTGGAGTTACAGAAGGACCTGGTAGATGATTTTAGGATAAGATTGACTCAGGTGATGAAAGAAGAGACTAGAGCTTCCCTTGGCTTTCGATACTGTGCAATTCTTAACGCTGTGAACTATATCTCAACAGTACTAGCAGACTGGGCTGACAATGTTGTAAGTTAATGTGCTTTTATATTAAATAGTATGTTAGTAGTTTGAACAGTTTTACCTTTTGAAATGTAGAATCTATAGCAAGCAAAAATACACACTAGAATAAACTTATTCAAACTTAGGAGGTGTGATTAAAGTACATACTTTTCTCAATCAACTCTAAAATGGTTAAATAATGCGAATATTTTTATAATTAGAAAAGAAAGCCAACATCTCATGAAATAGTTGTTTATAGAATGAACCTTTTTTCTCTTTAGACTTTATACTTGGGAAATATTCATGTATGGTGGTAATTGCCATCTCAGAAAAAGATAAGATTGAATAATAGTGTCAAAATCAGTAAAATCCAGCACTTTAAGGAAAATAA
>VMDR010022148.1:0-16383 GCA_007922815.1 Macrotus californicus
AGCTCAACTGTCTTCTCACATTGTTTCTAATGAGAAATCTGTTGTCATTTTTATCTGTTTTCTTGGTACATAACATGTTGTTTATTCTCTGACAGCTTTTAGAGTTTTCTCTTTTAAACTTTTTCTCACTAGTTGTAAGCAATTTGATTATGATCCACTTTGGTACAGCTTTCTTTGTGTTTCTTGTGCTTAGAGTTTGTGGAGATTCTTTGACCTCTAGTTTTATAGTTTTTCATTACATTTGGAACATTTTTGGCCATTATTTCTTCAATCGTATTTTGTGCCTCATTCATCGTTCTCTGGAGACTCCAATTATACATGCCTCAGGCTGCTTGAACTTTCCTCACGTCCCACTGATGTTTTTAAATTAATTTAGAAAAGTTCTTTGGTAATTTAGTTTCCATAACTTTCTTTTCAAATTCACTACTTTTTTTTTACTGAAATGCATAATCTGATGCCAATTCTAAACAGCATAGTTTTTTTATCTCAGATGTTGTTATTTTCAGCTCTATATATTTGATTTGTTTCTTTTTAATATCTTCCTGTCTCTACTTAATTTTTAACATCTGGGATATAGTTCTAGTTATTACCATTTTCTGATAATTCTAACATCTATATCAGTCTGAGTTGGTTTCGGTGGTTGACTTGTGTCTTCATTCTGGGATGCACTGTCATTTCTGCCTCTCTATGTGTCTAGTAATCTTTAATTACATGCCAATTACATTTTCATTGTGATTTTACCTTCTTGGGTTCTGGATATTTTAGCATTCCAATGAATTTTCCTTTTTAAAAAATATTTTATTACTTTGAAACAATTTGATTCTTTTGAGTTTGCTTTTAAGATTGTTAAGTGGAATCAGAAGAGCGTTTAGTCCAGGCTTAATTTTGAATTTCTTTCTTTTTATTGAAGCAACTCCATTTTGAGTTATTTCCTATGTCCTGTAAATGATCAAGTTTATCAGTCTAGCTAGTGCAAACACACTATTCTCGTCTTGGATAAGTATTGGGCACTGTTCCCTCTAATCTTCTCTCATTATTCTTTGTCCTGGCCCCAGGTGGTTTCCTCATACACAATACATACACCAATCAGTACTTGCTAATGTACTTATCTTCAGAATTATTTCTTTGTGCAACTCTCTCTTGTTCCGTACTCTGTGACCTCCAGTGACCTCCAGTCCCATTGGTCTCCCTGGACACTTAGCTCTGTGTTCTCAAATCAGGGAGCCTGCTTGGCCACACCTGCACTTGTTCCTTGTGCTGCAGACTGTAAACTCTCTCAAGGGAGTCAGCCAGGGTAATAGCAGAGCTCACCTCCTTTGTGCTCCATCTCTCAGGGATCACTGCCTTTTGCACCTTCATTTCCAGTGACTTGAGAATGGTGGTTGTTCTCTCAGATGGAAGGGTAAAACTGGCCCCTGTTACTCAGTCTGTTCCAGAAGCACAAGTCACTATGCTTTTACTTTATTCTAATTATTTTTAATGGTTAGTACTTTTAGTTTCTTGTCTAAACAAACTTTTACTATTGCAATGGAACAAAGATGTTCTCTTTGTTCTCACTTTAAAGACACTATTTGTTTTGCCTTTCCATTTAGATCTGTCATCAATGTGAAACTGATTTTTGTATATGGTGTCAAGCAGAAGTCAAAGAACAACTTTTTGTGTGTGGATATGTAACTGACCCAGCATTACTTATTGAAAAGGCCATGCTTTCTGAACTTCACTGTGATGCCACCTTTGTAATAAATCAGGTGAATGACCATATGTTACTTTGTTTATGGACTCACTATTTTCTGGTTGCTTGTATTTTCATCAGTACCACATTTTTCTAATTAGTATAGTTTATAGTAGATCTTTTGAATTTATTGTTCTCGAAGACTTCCTTATCTATGCGTAAGCTTTTGCATTTTCATATGAATTTTAGAATTATCTGATCAATTTCTGTAAAAAGTCACCTGTTGGGATTTTGAGTGGGTTACAATTAAATTGATAGATGAGTTTGGGAGTAAGTTAACATCTTTACGTATTGAATCTTCACATTCATGAACATGGTATATCCCTCCATTTATTTAGCTCCTCTTCTCTCAATGATGTTTTATAGTTTTCAGTATATGGATGATGTAAGTCTTTGGTCTGTTCAATATTTTAAAAGTTAGCCATATTAATAGGGACCATTAACGAATTTTCTCCTCAAATATTTCCTAAGATTTCATGATGATGAGAAAAACCAGACATGGGTCTGTCTCCCTGAAGCTCATAGTCTAGGGATATTAAAATGATGAACATATTCATATTGTAAGTAGTAATTTTTATCACTAAAGCAACCATATAATTCACATTAAATTTATGTATATTATTTTGGCTTCAGCAACAGAAATTTATTTCTTATAGTTCTAGGGGCTAGAAGTCCAAGATCAAAGTGTCACATGTTTGGTTTCTTTGGAGCCCTCTCTCCTTGGCTTGCAGATGCTGTCTTCTTGTTGCGTCCTCACATGGTCCTTTCTCTCTGTGTGTGTGTCCTTGATGGCTCTCTGTGTGTCCTAATCTCCTCTTTTTAAATTTAATTTTTCAGTTACAGTTGACACACAATGTTATTTCATACCAGTTTCAAGTGTATAGCATAGTGGTTAGACGATTATGTAATTTACAGAATGATCCCTCCAGTAATCCAAGTACCCACCTGGCATCATACACAGTTACTACAATATTATGGCCTATATCCCTTATGTCAAAGTTCACATCCCTGTGACTATTTTGTAACCACCAATTTGTACTTCTCAATCCTTTCACCTCCTTCACTGAGACCCCCAACCCTCCTCTCCTCTGGCAACCATCAGCTTGTTCTCTGTGCCTATGAGTCAGTTTCTATTATATTAATATCAAATTTTATGGATTTATGAGTTTGGTTTTTCTTTAACACTTATTTAGGTTTTATTACATTAAGTCAACAGATTTAATTAAGATGATAAAAAATATTTTGATGTTGAGAGATCCACAGGAACTTTTTTCTTCTGCAAAATGGCTTTATATCACAGAAGTTCACAAAACTATTTAAGGAAAAGTTTTTTGTCTAATTTCTGTTGTCAAATTGAATATCAAATACTTAGGTAGAACTGTGGACAAAATTCACTCAAAGAACTGTCCAGTAATAGCCTCTAAATTTTTTGCCAAAGATTTCAGTTGCTGATAGAGTTTCTTCCCGAAGGCAGAAGAAAACCTACCCAAAACTCTTTTATTAAATAGAAAATGTGAGAGAGAACATTCTAACATATCGAAAGACAGTGGATAAGTTCCAAGTCTATCATAATCCATGGGAAATTAACCTGTGGTGTCAGTCATTCGTGTTTGGGACATTGTTCATGCTGGTTAAAATGCCAGTATCATCTTGGTAGAGTTCCTCTGAGAAACAAAAATATATGAATACATGAGCTATTTCTTTTGGACTCAGCTCAAAATCAGTGGATTTTAAAGAATTTTTGTTGAGGTTTTGTTGTTTGTTGTTTTGTTTTTATATTCGGTCTAACAGGCTCCCTGGAATACTATTCTATGAGTACTTTCAGTACGGGAATCAGAGTGTAAAGTAAGGCAAGATGCAAGGAATACCTATACAAATGCCCGATATTTGGGTGAGAAGTGAGAAAGTTAAAATTGATCAAATTTTTTCAAATAGATATATTTGACATCATATAATTTCAATGCCAGGTCTACTATCTGTTTCTCCTCTTTTCCTCCAGATATTTGGCATTAGTCACCAATGGTGATAATCTCAAATACTAGGCACTGTGTTTCATAAATGTTTTCAATTAAGACAAAATTTTCTCATGAATATGAAAAAAATCCTCTTTTCAAAACAGCAAAATTAGTACTGTTAACTTGAGAAAAAAAATCATATTAAAAATCATTTCTATAAAGGGAATCATCATCTTACTGTGAGTTCATTATGAAAGATCTAAAAATATAGTACATTTGAAATCAGAGGACGGAGAGGCCCTACTTTTTTCAATATGCTATTCTCCAACCAGTGTGTGACTAATAGGGAAAGTATGTGACCCTTGAGGCAACCCTGCAGGTACAGTGAATGAGCAAATTCTTAGCAGCGTTATGACATCACCAGGGAGCGTGACTTGGGTCAAGAGCTTGGCAGGAGGCTTTGGGAAGAGTAGAATCAACAGCAATCAAGACCAGCAAGCCAACACACTGGCCACCATAAAACTGAAAAAAGAGCTTATTGTACCTCAGGCACAGCAGCAGGTTTAACAGAAAAGCAGGCATGTTTATAGTCCCAGATTTACAGCATGCCTTATGAACACCTTATTACTTAGAATCCAGTCTGCTGTCCTAGAAACTAAGAATGTGACTTTGTTAAGCGGTAGGATTTGTTGACATAAATGTCTTGACTAAGTTTGCCGTTGTGGTTAACCAAAACGCATTTACTCCTGGGAAAGTAAACACAAGCAGACGAAATGCCTCTTATACCACAATACAGTAAGTTTCAAATTGACCAAACTTAATGCTATGACATAAATATGCTTAATGTTTATGGAATTTTTTAGAAACCTTTTGCCATGTGGGGCTTACCATCCTGTATAAGGCGCACTGAATGGGAATGTGTTTTCAGAATTACATGTGCTTAAAGACTTCATCAGAAATATTCAGAAAACCTGCCACACATACCAGGGCTGACCACGCAGCAAATGAAACAGGTCATGGTCTTCTCAGACATTGCCGTGGATAAATCAGTTCTGCGCCATGTAATAGTTACACACTGAAATGGTCACCAACAATTAAAAATAGAGAACTAATGGAAAATAATGTTGAATAAATATTATAAAACCACATGAAAATATGTTCGAGGAAGGCAAAGTATCAGGCTGAAACCCACAAAGTTGAGAAAATTCCTAGGGAAGAACGAAAATTCAGGCTTATCTTTTGATGCTGAAAAAATTCACCTATTTAACAGCAGATAAAACCCCTGCTTTGGTGGTAGATTTTTGAAATTACAGACTCACAGTACCACTGGAGTGCAACCGAATCAACTTAGCATGTTTCCTATCCTTTCAGGCTGACGGTCAGCCCTCTTCGAGCCTCAAAAATTCTATAGTAGGAAAGTTGCTTATGTCAGATATAAGTGGGTAGTCATGATTACATAGTTTGGATCTAAAATAATCATCAATTTTTTTATGCAACAAAATTTATTTCAATAAAGATCTATAGGAAATTGTTAAGATGGTATCTGTGTTATTGACAGAATAAAGTGTGAACAAATATATAGTCATTGATTTACCAAATCTCACAAACTCGATTCTATCAATGACAAGAACCTGGAAATCTTTCTAACAGCACCATGTGGCTGACTTCATGAACCACGGCAAAGGAAAATGACCCCAGGCAGCCATCGAGACATTTTTACATGTTTAGAATATGAGAGCTATCGCTCTGCAGTAGCACATTTGAGAAGGATATCAGCAACTTAGTTGACTAAGCTCCGCGAGTCTCCTTCAAATCAAATGCAACGATAAACCACATTAACAGAAATAGAATGTTGAAAATGAGAGAGTTGATAGTTACAGTTAAGATAGGAATTACTGTTCACAGGTCTGGCACTGACAACTGAGGCAAGGCCAAAGGAAAGTGATTTGAATAAAGAGATTAGGACCACATATTCTCACATTGTAAGAACACTGAAAAAAAATCAGAGATGTTTAGTTTGTAATAAAGTTTCAGAGTTATATGATCACCAACTCAAATACTTACATGGAATAGAGCACAGTCTGGTTTTATTCTAGGTCAACAAGCAGGAGTTGCAAGAAAAGCAAGAAAACATAAGAATGAACTTCATACACAAACAATTAAAGGGGTCCTTCTTTGGGAGGATGGACATCACTGGAAATGTTGATGGTTTTTGTAGAAATGACTGAAGCATTGGAGCATAGGAAAGGTTGGAATAAATAGAGCAGTTTTCAAATGGTTTCATGCGACCTTAGTATCTGCAAAGGAACAAGGAGACTTGAGTGATATGTTAGGGTTCTGCCTCCCTCTTCAACCAAAACAGTTTTGATCAAGTCTGTTTTATGTAGGGTACTCTAGCCAATGCTTCATTTTACAAAAGGCATGTGCTATTTAAAAATCTTGTAAACCTTTAGAAAAGATAATTTCTGTAGTTAACTCTGGTGTTACTCTATGATTCAGGTCTTCAGAAAAGATTCTGTCTTCATGGTATGACCCATTGTCATGTTACAAAGGCTAGAGGAGCTCTGTCTAGTGAAACGCTGGTACTATGAGGGCTCAGAGCATCATACATGAAGGAGCAGCAATTCCATTAGTGGATGGTTACCACCAAGACTGTGGCTTGGGCAGGAGAGAGTAATTCACAGGCAGGAATATGGGGAAGGTAATATCCATGTAAATCTGAAGAGAAGACCTGCAGTCCATAGATGTGAGATATTGGAGGAATTTCCAGGATCACATGAATGCTATTCACAGCATTGTGAAAGAGGAAACCCCTTTGGCCTCTGATTGATCATCTCAATATTGATACTCTTCAAATTATTCCCTGTGGAGCACTCATTTGATGAGTAACTTGTAGAACACTTAAGTCTCTAAGGACAAGGGAGAGAGCTGATTTCATTTTTTAGCCTGTTAAGGCCTTTGGCATAATTCCAGAGAGGCTGTGAATACTTCTCTGGCCATTTTCTTCCATAGAAAAACAGCAAATAATTTAGAAGTACTATCCCACACAGGGTCTCATTTTGTCTCTCAATGATGACTTAAGTGATATAGGATGTACATTTTTATCCTCATTTCCCAGATAAGGGAACTGGAGATCAGAAGCAATCACTGACCAATCAGATCACATAGATACAAAGTGGGGGGGGGGGTCAAGGCCTGGGGGAGGCAGGATGAGAGCAGGCTTGATCCCATTTAAAAGCCTACAATATATTCAACACATGAATTATTTAACTAAGGAGTTCTGATAAAGCTATGAGTTTCCTTAAACTTTGTCTTTGTTCTTACAATTTCTTTGGCTCTGACATACAGCTAATTGCTATTTGACATAGCCTTAGCTTTGGCTATATAAGTGGACAAAAACGTCCTACTTGGATTCAAATAGTAACATCTCTATTAAAAATCAACAGTTGTCTAGAAATAAATACCTCTATTAAAAAAACCCTTAATTCAGTGACTCAGCAAATTGTGCTGTGATAGCTTTCAGTAATTACTTTTTATTTTTACCTTTGTTTTTTGAAGTGTCTGTGGTAAGAGAAGCATGCAGAAAAAGATCAGGCTTGTGTCCCTTTTATTTTTGTTACTCCTTCTTCCACTTGAGAATGCTTGACCTTTGCCAGCCTGCTGAACATCTGGCAGGTAGACCTGTCTTGGCAAAATACCTCGGTTTATATCAGCTGAAAACAAATGTAAAGGACCCATAAGATGCTGATTCCCTTCAAATGGTGACCTTGAAGAGGATCCATTTTTCTTAACAGCTTAACTTTGTGTTTTCAAAGTTCAGGGTCTTGGGTGCAAGGGTTACTAATAAAAAGCAAAGTCTAGAAGAGCCCCTATGGGAAGCAAGGAAAAAGTCACAAGGATTCTCTTATCTCCTGTTACACTTGGAATTTTCTTTACTGTCTCTGAGAAGAGAGTAGATAGTGTCTATTAGGAGACCATTTGCTCTTGCAGCCAACACAGCAATTTCCACAAGATCAGTCCTGCTCCCATGGGTTAGTCTAGTTAAAGACAGAGTTTCTCAGAGCAAGTTCTTGGAACCTGGGTTCTGTGCAATGCTCTGCCACGAGAGTCCCATGTTCAATCACACATGCAGGCAGCTATAAAGAAGCTTGAATCAAGAACTAAAGATCAACAATGAGGTTAATGAAGGTGGCAAAGATCTAATCTGCTCTATACAGATAGGTTTACATAAATAGTTTTATTTTTTGACATTATTGTGGCCTCACTGAGCATCACAGAAACACTTTCAGTTTGCAGAAGTTGTCACAGACTTAAAATCGCTTATATTTTAAGGGAATTGTCCTCATCTCCAGGAAATAGGAGCAGACACATGGTAGGGGCTCAGAGTCCACACCTGTGGCACTGGCAAACGGCAAACTCTTATATAAGTTACTATGTGTTGGGCACTGTTTCAAAATAATTAGGCCTCCCACGAGCAGCCAGCATAACCCCAACCACTTAACACCCCCCTAAATCAGTGACTGCACTACTGCCGGTCAGCTTTTCAGAAAGTTGTATGCTAGTGTAGTGAAATATCACGAACTCTGGAGTTAGTTTGCTTCCACCACTTACCATTCGAATTCATAAAAATTCACCTGTTGGGAGCTCAGTTTCCTGGTCTTGAAACTGGATAGAACACTTTCCTCCCTCCCCCTCCCATGTCGACGGGCCACAGCAGGTCTGACTGGGAGGACCAGATCTTAGAGCTGGAGTTCAGGTTCTCTGGAGGGAAATGTGGCAGGAGCTCTATCAGCCTTTCGTTAGCCAAGAGCACACACAGAAGGGTGCAGGTCATGTTCTCATGGAAGATGGCTATCTACGTGCGGTTTGTCACCTGATGGCATGTCAGGGCTCCTCCGAGCCCTGGGAAACCAAAACCACCAAGTCAGCATTTGTTTACTGCACAGTCATTACACTTGAGCAAGGATAGGGTTGAAATTTCTAAGGTCTGCTTAAACACACACACACACACACACACACACACACACACACACACAAAGAGATTGAATTTCCTCATTAACTCAACTCACTGTAGGTAAGATGGAGAAAGCTGAGTGAGCTGGCACACACATTCCATTCTCTAAGGCAATTTACACTAGAATAGGGAATTCATAAATTGGAAAATATCCCGGGAGGCCTTTGGAAAGGCATAGGGTAATGTGGGTTTAGAGTTCGCATTCACTGAATAATACCAAAATGACTAATTAGTGTTTAGTTATTCTGTTGGAACTATTAAAAATACATTCAAATATAAAAATTACCCTCTACCATGGAAAACTGTGTCCTTACAGTAATTTTTAAAGCATATCAATTCTGCCTATCTTGTTTATATTTGCATTCATATCTTAGTGGGGATAGAGAAAAAAATACATGAATAAAATGAAATTAAAAAAATTCAAACTCAGTACATTTTTATAAAAAAATAATGAAGGGACTATATAGGCTGAAAAAAATCTCCCACTATAAACACCTAGAGTGCTGAGTGAAATATTTTATACATCTTTTTATATTTATGGCTCATTTAAACTCACAAAAGAAGTAGAGTGGGAAGCTAATGCCAAATCTTTAGCTGCTAAGGGCCTTTTACAACCCCTGTGCCTGGAGATCTGGGTACTAAAGGGGGGTGGTAGTGAGATGTGGAGTAGGAACTGAGACCCCAAATTAAAGGGGGGGACCCCTGAAGGCCTACACCCTTTGTAAAACTTTGCTGTAATATTCTTTAGACTTTTCTGTATGTCTGGAATATTTTATTACATATTTTTTAAGTTCTAAAAGGCATTAAAAGCACGGAGAACTCCTTTTTTCCCCCTGAAGGGTCATATAAACTAATTCTCATTCTCTTTGCTAAATATTAGAGTATGATTTTATTTTAATAATTTCTAATTTAACAACTTTCACTCAGTGGTACAATCAACACTAGATAAGTGGTCCTAAAGGATGGGAAGTGTGGCATGGATAAACCCAAGTACTGGCAATCCAAAAGTCTTTCCTTCCCAGGTTTTGACAGTTTTACCGTCTACTCATTCAACCAGCACGAGTGGAGTATGGGCTATTTCGAGGAACTGAACACATAGAATACGTGAGTTGAAGGCAGTCCCTCCTCACTCCGACATGCTCATTTTAACTGCTCCTTCTGAGCTGATCTTCAAGATTCCTTTGGCTACTTCCCAGCAGTGAGATAAACCCCATACCAGTGCAGATGACCCACCCGGGCAGCACAGGGACTTGTGCACTGCTAGATTCTGGCTCCTTATGTTTGTCCTTGATCTGGCTTTGGTGGTGGAGCCATGCAGCAAAACTGGATGCATGTTTTCACATCCACTTTTCTTGGAGCATAATCTGAAATAAGTAAGAGTGGGCACCAAAATATGAGCATTTGTAAAGAGACTTGGATGTATGTTGGCTTTGTTAATACAAACAGCAAGCCTCATTATGTGCCAGGAAAATTCTAAACACTTTGTTAATCTTGTTTAATTCTCAGCACATTACAGAGAATATAACCATTTCCATTTTATAGACGAGGAAATTGAGGCTCAGAGGTGTTAGGTATCTTGCCAGCACATTAAGATGTTGAAAGACTTAGCTCACATCTTAACTAAGAGCCAGGATTTGGACCACGACAGTTCATGTCCCCTGATACAGAGTTCTAGGCCTTTTATCTTTGCAGGCTGAAGGACAATGGCTTTCTCAGGCATGTATATGGGTAGCTTGGTTTCTTTCATCTTGGCTAACCTTAGAGTAAGTGCTAGGGAAATACCTAACTTATATGAAAAGAATCTTTTTGTCCTGGTTTTGATCTAGTTCCCTGGCAGGCCTGCTAAGATTTGTCTCAACATGTACATTTCCCTTGCCAAAGCACACGTGGTATGTTTGGACATATGGTCTCATTTTTATGATCTTTTAACCTTTACATATTTAAAATACTTCATGGTGGGGTTAATTATTTGTGGTGACCAAGATTGGCAGCTGGTCTGATGGAGCCATGTTTGGAATCCCTAAGGAATGAAAGGCTGGACCCCCTGTGGAACTTACTTTCAAAGATAAATATATAAATGTAAAGGGGAAATTTTTGACACACACATTAATGAACACAGCCTAGTAATACCTCATGGTAAATCAGTAAATGTATTCAGGGATCCAACACTGTATATGGTTTCGAGACTAGCCTTACTACACTTCCAGTCATTTTTTAAATGGCTAAATATTGGGTAATTGAAATTGCTTAGAAAATGATCATTTTACTATTGTTCATCTTTATATGTTCTGAACATATAGTTGGCCTGGAAGGGTCAAAACACTGAAAACAGTAAGATTGGCTACAGGGCTTCAAACTTATTGGCCTTAAAAATATGCCTCTGGTAACTTAATGGTGAGATCTCTAACATCAGAGAATTAAAAATAACTTTAAAGCAGTTTTAACCGCAAAATGTGATAGTAAACCAAATTCTTGTCCTTCCAGAAACCTTTTGACAAGGTGGCTATAATGAAATAAACAAAGTTAGTGAAGTGCCAAGTGGGAGCAAATGCAGAGGAGGTATGCTCTCCGAAGGCCCTCTACAATTTAAAGCTTATCTGGTACGTGGGTAGTATTTATGGGGTACCATCGCTTCGACTGCTTAGCTTCAGTGAGTGAAGACAGTGGGCACGAGTCTGCCTTTAGAAGTGCTGAAGAGGCCAGATTCTATGGTAGTTTCCTGAGGTTTGGAACTAGTGAACAAGGTTGTGGGCCTACATACTGGGTGCCTGGAAGTTGTGTCCCTACTCTACAAATAAGGGACAGTTTTTCTTCAAGGGAACATTTGGCAATGTCTGGAAATGTTCTTCTTTGTCACAGCTAGGGAAGGGGGTGCCTGCAGCATCTAGTGGGTAGAAGCCAGGGATGCTGTTAAAAATTCAACAATGCACAGGGCAGCCCCAGAAAGAGAATGATCCCATTCCAAAGGCGATAGTGTTGAGGTTGAGAAACCCAGCTATAAACCAAGATCACCTAAGCTGGTTTTTATAGATCCCAGGCTGCTTTCTGATTGAATCTTAGACGAGTCTCTCAGGATGCACAGCTAATTTAAAATTTAATCTGAATGGGGCGCCTGGGACAGAATATAGTCTCCAGGTTGACTAATGGCTGTCCCAAAATATAAGCTTTAAATCTCACTCAATTTGTTATTAACTGTCAGCAAGGTCCTCTTTGAATAAATTTAATGAATTTTTTTCTATATCAAAAAGGGCAACCTTAAGAGTTTAATATAACTTTTACTGCCTAAAAGTTATAGCTCTATTAGTTTACTATCTGAAATTTATACCAAATACTTGCTTGACGAACAGCAATTCTGAGTTTTGCAGACCAAGGTTTTACGTGAGGAACACGTGAACTCTCAGGAAATGTCAGCATTGAATATTTCACTACCTGTAGGAGAGTTGCAACCAGGCACTGCATCAGTCTTGGCTTTCGACTATACGGTCCAAAATCGATTATTGGCTCATCAGCCCAAGCTGGATGTACACCCCTACTTAAAACTGATGCTTAGATAGTGATTGCTCTGTAAGCGTTGGTATTAATAGAAAGGATCTCTGAATTAACCTTTGCACTAGGTTAAAATGGAGAGGCTCTACATCATCCTCATCCTCATTCCTACTCCCGTTTCCTGTTTCTCACTATCTGATATTTTCCTTAAGGAGCAAGTGCTTTTCTCAGTGTCTTAGGCCACTTGGGCTGTAATAACAAAATACCACAGATGCGATGGTGTATAAACAACAGAAATTTATTTTTGATAGTTCTGGGGGCTGGGAGGTCCAAGATCAAGGAGTCAGCATGGCTGGGTGAGGGCCTTCTCCCTGGTTTGGAGCTGACCTCTTTTCCCTGCATCCTCACTGGAACTCTTTTATGAGGCCCTAATCCCGCCCACATGACCTAAGCACCTGCTAATATATCACCTTTGGTGGCTACGTTTTCAACCTATGAATTGGAGGAGGGAGGCATTCACACTCAGACACAGCACTTAGTGAGTAGGGAAAACAAAAGGGCATCCTCCATGTGATTTTTGTTTTTTGATTTGAAACAAAGTTTGGTTTAAATAGATAACTAGTCCTGTTAGCCAAGTACATCAGAAATAATTCCTTATATTAATTACACTATGATCAAATTTATTTTTGATCGATGTTCTCTAGTCTTATTTGTTCATTAATTAATAAATAATTTACCTTGTCATGTACACTAGGAAGTAGTATTACTAAAGCACAGTGTGTGGGAGATTCACTGCATGATTTTTCTTGGCTGTTGTTGCTTAGGCGTTATCAGTGCTTTACAGATTCTCTGGCCTGAGGTCACGACAGTCATGCTGTGTGGGACAAAGACAGAGTAGACAGGCATGGCACTGTTGAGTGGGGATGGCTGAGCTGACAGCTGCATGACAGCAAGCATGGAGTTGAGGCGAAGGTAGGCAAGGAGGGTGTTTGAAGTAGAGGAAAGAGCAAGGGTGCAGGCCCTGGGGCAGGATGAAGTTGATGAGTTCAAGACGCTGGAGAAGGACTGCCATTGCCGGCGATCAAGGAGCATCAGAGAGAATGGTCAAGGGCACGGCAGATGGTGGGCAGGGCCTTGACCATGGCATGGATTTCCTTCTAAGTGCCGTGGTGAAGCAGGAACAAACCCTTTTTCTGAAGAGCCTCTTGCCCTCACTTTACTGAGATCATGTCCTTGATAGGTGCTTCAGCTTGTGAGAAAGGATACAAACCCAGTTCTACTAAACTGGCAATGCATGACAATTACTGGAAGAAGATAGACAAATAAAATTTTCAGAGTCAGTTCAGTGTCTCAGGAACAGAGCAGCCAGTTAGACACACAGCTGACAAAGGACTCACCATTCCCAAGGTTTTGACCCTGAATTATCTCAGGCCCTGTAGAGCTTGGTAATGCCAATGGGATCTTTCATAGCGGCTGTTACACGTTAGTCTGCAGAGGAAAACCTTAACTCTTCATTCCTGGGCTGGAGGCTGTATCCCAGATGCTACACAGAGTGTTCTTTATAGTAAGTGGCCCAGGTTCAAATCTCAGCTTTCCCTTACCAGCTAGAGACACTGAACAAGTCATTCTATATTTTATGCTATGGTTTTCTCATCTATAAAGTGAGGATAAAAATACTTAACTCACCAGGCTGTTGGGAAAATAAGTGAATAAACACATCATTTAGGAGAGGTTCCTAGAACAGTACCAGATACGTAGTAATCAATGTCAGTTAGCTATTGTTATTATCATCATGACTGATGAGCACCACCATTTCTCTCCATTGCCTGACAGTACGTTGGACTTTTGCGTTCACTTTTGCATAAGCATTTATTTTAGGGACTGAATATCAGAGTTGAGTCATCTTCTCAGCCCTCCAAGATAGATGCATCTTTTTGAATCTGAAGGAAGTTGCAGACTGACCCTAAGTTTTATTCTTAGAATAGCAGCCATTTAGCAAGGACCTAGGAAATAGTCTCTTTTCTCCAACGAGACTTCAACTATGGGATGATGGGACACTCGTGCTGCACTAGTATGCTTGGGGCCCCTCTGTCACCTCTAATACTTCATAGAGTGTGACAATAATGACAGGAGGACTTAAGGTTCTAATCTACACTCTTTTCCCAACTAGCTGGGTGACCTTGAACAGCTGAGCACAATCGCACCACTGGAGAGACCGGATTAAAAATCTCCGAAGCACATTACAGCATTAACATTCTATAGTTTAGGGTGCATTTTCTCCCAGCACTTGCTTTAGGCAGGACCTCAAAATACAGAGAGTGGAGACAAAAAACAACAGGATAAAAAACAAAAGAGATAAAAATATAGGGGGAAAAACCCAAAATGGAGAAGGTTATTAGGAAACAATAAGAACTAGAAGGTGAAGGTGAAAGTAAGCAGGTTCAATCAGAAAACTGGTTGACACTTTTAAATTAAGAATCCACAGAATGCTAGGCCCTGGGGATATGACAATGGACAGGCCTCCAGAGAATTCACAGGAGATTGTGGAACATGTAAACAGATAGCCAGAAAGAGAACAAGGAAGCTAACATTATCTGGAGGGTCAGGAAGGGGAGGATTCCCTAAAGAAGAGTGGTAGAGGCTAGGGGCAGAGCATTCTGGGTAGAGAAAACAGCCTTTACAAAGGCCCCAAGATAGGAGAGGGCCTGGTATCTTGAAGAACTGAGGGATTTCATGTATGGTTGCAACCAGCAAGAAAATGAAGCAAAAAAAGACACGCCTGTCCTCTAAAAACCAACTAGTGGGTTCCATGTCCTCTCCACTGTGTCTGCTAAAATGTAGATGGCCTCATGTGGTATGACCCTCCCCAGTTAACGATCGATCATCCTATAATAAGCAATAACACAAATCCCAGCCTGGCCACCCCCAGAGAACTCCTTCCAGGCCATCCGAGGGCAAAAGAGAATGTGGTGTTTCGACGGGGAAACTCCTTAGGAAAGAAGAGAGGCCCGGAGAGAATCTTAGCTGTGCCTCCTTGCTCCCTCCTTGCCCTCCCTCCTGCATTCAAAGTGTTCCCCCTTTTCCTCCGAGTCTCCCTTCTTCTCTCACAAACAGCTTTTCCCCATTTTCCCTTTTTCTTTTCCCCCCTTTGGCCCAAATTATAGAACTGAAAATGTAAAACCTGCAGTTTTGGGTATGTTACCAAAGGAAACAGTTTTACTTAAAATCTTGTTTTTGCCAAAATATTTTCAAAGTAGCTGGAGAGCTGTCAAACCACAGTGGCTCTCAGCTGCGTTTCCTTCTAGCATTTCCCCAGGTTCTCCCAGCACAGCGCTCAGTAATTGGATATTATTTGAGGAGGGGGGAAAACGCTGCATGAGACAGTTTGTAGATTTAAGAATTATCCTCCGGGTGCTGAAGGCCAGGGACCCAGAGGTGCTCAGCTGCCAAACTTCAGGGCTGCATGACTGAGGGTCATTCCTAGATGTAGCTTTCAACAAGGAGACCCGGAGGAAACGTGCTGGTGACAACCAATACTTAGACTGTCATTCCGCAGTCATTAGGTTGTTTTCTGCCATAGTCACATGACTTTGGCCAAAAGAATCTACTCTGATGGAAAAATAATTACTGAGTGAAGCTTGAGATGACATGCACTGTCTTCCCCTTGTACAGGTACTGACAGCCTTTGCCCATCTCTAACTGTCTCTGCTAATTCTAGCCAGCATTTGTGGGTTTCGTGTGCCGGTAAAACAATTTAACGGTAAGCACTCAGCTTTTATGCCCCCCTAACAACTTTCTTCCAAGACTTAAAGGAGGACCAAACTCATTATTTAAGGACTTCTAGAAGCAGAGCCAGAAGTTACTGTGTCTCCTTAAGTCATCCAGAAAGTGAAGTTCAGGAAAGTGACATGACTTCTCAAAGGTCATATAAGAAGTCAAAACTGTTTCTTCCTTATAATATGCTTCTAACCCATTGGATTATAAGATAAGATTAAATGAAGGAAATTAACTTATAATAAAAATAATTTCAACAGCTATATGGAAATTATAATAATTATCGATTAAATGATCATCTAGTTGACAATAGATTGGTCCTCAGATTTAAATGCTACTACTTCCAACCTATTTTTACTGAATCTAGTATTCAGTAAGCCCTCACTTTACAGCACTGATAGGTTCAGAAACTTCAATGATAT